>JANHZT010007176.1:60258-71018 GCA_032468215.1 Stegonotus admiraltiensis | reverse complement strand
CATCTCTCTCAGCTCCTCAGAAAACCAAGGAGCTAGGCGAATTCGGCGACAGGTCAGAGGCCACAAAGGCACGAGTATCAGTTAATGCTCAAACCAGAAAGTAAATCAATAAAACGGGAGCGGGAAAGAATATCTTATTTTTAGCAACATGTCTTTTTTCAACCTTGACAAATTGGGGGAGCGCGAAACCATACGTACTTATGGTTTGCATTGAAGGCTTTCTCTAGTTTCCTTATAGTAAGCTACATGGAACTCGGGGCCCCTTACTTTTAAATAGACCCGCGTAGGATTATGCTTTGTGATATCAACACCGAATAAAGAACGGATGTTCATATCTGATTCAGCAGCGGATACTTTTGAGCCGATTAAATGTATCCATGACCTGCTATGGGAAGTTATAGTTATGCTAAATTCAGGCTGGAGGCGGAGAGAAAAATAAGGAAGGGGAGGGAAAGCAAAGCTGACCAATGACATTTCCCCCCAACACTTGGAGAGTTCTGCTTTAGGGTAAATCCCCCCCCACCCCACCCCCATCCCTGTAATTTCGGGAATCCATTTTCTCCTGTTTTCCTTGCTTATCTGAAATGTGGGGCTTTTTAAATTCTATCTTTGCCCCAACAGTTACCTATAAACAGCTTTACCAGACTCCTAGAAGTAGCACAAATGATAGCAATATATTCATCCAAGGAGCTTAATTCTGTAAAAATAGATCAGAGTTCATTATAAATCTCAGTTCTTCAAATAGAGATTTACCTTTTCCAATTGCAACAAGTTACAGTACTTTGTGTGCCTATACCTAACAGTAAATCTTACTGTAATTCAAAATTTCAGAATATTTTTAAACATTCTACCTCAGCTTTACTACTATTCTTTCAGAACTCAGATCCTTAAGAGAATTAAAATTTTAAAAATGTTAATTTAAAATGTAAAAGAATTGTATCAGTTTTAACATTAAACTTCATTAGTTTCAAGTATAAACACACACACACACACACACAACTTGTAATTGCATTGTTAAAAAGTCAGAATGGAAAATTCTGGTATTGTTTTAAAGTAGTCATTCCATTGTAATTTCAGTGACCATGTATTTTTCTCAACAGTAAACCTTTTAAAAGCAACTGAACATAGCTTTGAAATGTTTATCTATAAACTAGAATTTTAATTGCAAATTGTTATCAAATATTTGAGATGTACCTTGTAATTTCTCATTTGAAGGAGCTAAGGGAACAATACATTTCTTAGAAATTGGACCTTTCATCATAAAATATTTATACTCTTACCATTTAATATGGTAAAGCCGATATTTTATATTGGTTTTAAAAATACTATCAATGAAAATTTAAGGTACTTATTTGATAGAAACTAATTCATGAGTCTTGCCATGTTTGTTCATCAATTCAAAATGCACTCAAATATTTCATAGAGTAGCTGATTTCATAAATGTCTGATTAAACCTGAAATATGTCCTAAGTTTAGTTTCTTTTCAGTTAAGAAAATATTAAGTAGTATTAACATAAAACACCTGAAACTGTTAATTTTTGTGTCATGTTTATGGAAACATAATTGCATATGTATTTTATACATTGTTACTAAAATTACAACTTTGGAAATATGACAGAGTAAGCTCCTATTTTAACTTGCTTTAAAAATTCTTTTATTTAGAATATTAATTATAGAAAAATTAGCATTCATGAAGACGTATGTTCACCTAATTATTTTATTGGAAGTTGATGTGACCTAG
This sequence comes from Stegonotus admiraltiensis, assembly GCA_032468215.1. Classification (NCBI taxonomy): domain Eukaryota; kingdom Metazoa; phylum Chordata; class Lepidosauria; order Squamata; family Colubridae; genus Stegonotus; species Stegonotus admiraltiensis. The sequence continues at coordinate 69,277 of JANHZT010007176.1, read as the reverse complement.
CAATTTATCTGTTAAAATGCTTTTTGATACCTAAAAAAATCATTCCAAAACACAAAAATAATTTTAATTAATAACTTAAAGCTGTTTATTAATGACAGCGCTAAAAGATAGCGATTTATGCATACCCATTTGCTTCTTAAACATGTTTCTGATACAAGTGCTATCAAAACTATGACGTATCAATTTTCTTTCAGTATTTATTCTATATTTGATTATTTTGACAAAAGTATATAGCAAAAGTGTTAACTAAAATGTAGAGCATTTCTGCAGACTAAAAGTCAATTTGTTTACCTGCAAACATGACAATATGTATTACTATTTTCAGCATATTTTCACAAAAAATTAGTGCAGAGATTGTCATCGTAAATTAAATCAAATGCTGAACCTTTGTAATCTACCCATTATAACTACTTCCTCCAGCTATGCAGAATAAATGAACCCTTTCAACTAAAGGGAATTCTTAAAACCTACTGGATTCCTAGCTATGAAATACAGTGCTGGCTTTCATTTCCATACTCTGTCTTCATCTTCAGGCTTCATTTTGTTTGCCCTGGAACCAGGCTCCACACATTCTACTCCCCCCCACCACAAACCCACCATTGTACACTTACAAATGTTGAAAATTATGAATGGTTCCTTGAACCAAAGAGGGGAGGAGAATGGGGGTAGATGGATTCCTCTGTTCTATGGTAATTGCAGGGCTATGTGGTCCAATCACTCCCATTTTCTGAGCCAGAAATCACCATTACTAAATTTGAAATAATGGAGGAAGGAAACAGCTTGGGAAGGGGGAGACATCCAGAGGAGCACATTGTCCTCTCCCCCTGCGCACTCCCACTTTTTAATCACCCTCCAACTGGCCTCCACCCCTTTGTCCTCCGATTCATAATGTTGAGCTCTAGAATCGATGCAACGAACGCTCATCAAACTGCCAGAAACATTATTATGCAGGAAGGAAAGGGGTGGGTGGGAGCTCTTTCAAGGAGACGGTCGTTCCTCCTCCTCCCGCCCTCTGCGAGACCCCTTGGTCTTTCTCTGGCGTGTAGCCAATTGCGAACAAGGCACTAGACAGAGCCACCAAACGCGAATTCCCGGGCAAAAGTGGTGGTAGCGCATCGTCCATGAATTTGTGTGGAAGGCCAGCTCTGAGATTAACGTTTTGCCCTTGTTATCCCATGGAGGTTCCTTAGGAGCTATAATAACTCACTCAGCAGGCCCAGGCGCACTTTGGGGAACCCCAGCGATTGCGGGGAAGGCGAATGGGTGGCCTTTGTGTCACATTTGGCCGCCTCCTCCTGCTCTTCTGCCTTTTTCCTAGGTTAAAGGTAGGGAGGAATTTCACCTCTCTTGACCCTTTGTAGTTATACAGTTGTCCCGATCCAGACGAGGGAGCTTCTGAGCCTCGAAAGGCAGAGAAACTTGGCATACAGGAGATAGTTCGTATACACAGCAACTAAATCCGAAGGAGAAAGTAGAAAACAGGGGAAAGAGCACGCGGTCAGGAGTCCTAGCCGATCAAATCTCGCCCTTTAAAAAAAATTGCTCTGAACGGCCAAAGCCAGCTCGCTTTCTACTCCTTTGTGACTCCCTGATCTTAAATCTGCTGTTATCTAATTGAGGCGTTCGTATTCCTCACGTGAGAAGTTGATTGGTAGTATGAACACGTGGCTCATTCAAAAAGCCGGACTATTCAAGTGATTTTTTCCCCTTTCCCCTCCTCCCTCCCTCTCTCTTTTTTTGGAAGAGGCGGTGCCTGCGCTCTCGTATTGTAACATTTTCATACTCCGCCTGCTGCTTGCAAGGGGGCTTGGGGGTAAGACAAAAAAGTAGTTTCCCCCCCCCTCTCCTTTCTCCTCTCTCCCTTTTTTTAAACCGCCATCGCAGTTCCGAACGCATCGTGATTTCTTCGGGTAGCGCAGCGAACGTTCAGTATTTGGTCACAGGCTTTTTTTTTTTTAATCTGAAGCGGGAGGGAGGGGTGGGTGGGAGACGGACGGATACAAGCTGCAGTTATAAGTCTTCTCTCTCTCTCTCTATTTTTTTGCACCCGCCCTCTTTTATTTTGATTCCAAGAATCATTTGAGGGGGTGTGTTTTTTTGTTGCTTCAAGTCAGCCTGTGCATGTTTTCTTTAATTGTCGTTAAGCAAAGGTCTATTTTTCACTAAGAAGATGAACAAGCTGTACATCGGGAACCTGGGCGAAAACGTGTGCCCTATGGACCTGGAAAGTATCTTTAAAGAGTCCAAGATTCTTTTCACCGGTCAGTTTCTTGTGAAGACGGGATATGCTTTTGTGGACTGCCCCGACGAGAATTGGGCTATGAAGGCCATCGAGGCACTTTCAGGTGGGTGAAGTCCTCTCAGCCATCCCAGTCTTAGCTTCCTATTACCCGTACGCTCAGTTCAGGGCGCCATCCGCTGCCTTCCTCTGCTCCAATAACCCCCCCGGTAAGAATTCTCTCTGCCCCACCCCTCTGCGTATTGCCCTCGTCATTTTGATTTAAAATTCCTACTCCCGGATTATAATCCCTCGATCCGGTCCGAAGGCTCTTCTTGATGGGTTTATTTCGGTGCGGGGTTCGGGTATATTAGGCTGCACTTATTCTGAAGGACTCCAGCCGCGCTGTTCGGGGCCCCGAGAGAGCACTGCTTAGATTCGCTCCAGGAGGTTGCTTCTTCCTTGCGGCACTCGGGCACTCTTGTCAGGTAACGCGGGAATGGCTGGGGTTCAAGCCGTTTCTTTCGAGGGGAAAAAAAGCATTGCGAATACAAATTACAGGACCGCTGGGCTCGGAGAATTTGGTGTTCTTTCTTTCTTTCTCTCTCTCTCTCTCCCCCCCCCAACTCCACTTTAAAAAAAAACCTTTTTAAACGTGTTCGAGAAAACGGCGTGTTGGAGAGGGAGAGAAGACGCGCTAAACGTCGCCCACAGTAGTAGAAAAGGGAGGCGCGCGCGCAGAAACACACAAGCCAGGGCCCAACTAGCAGCCACCTAATTCGTGGCGCAGGGACTCCCTCTCGGTCTAAACGCTCGCGCACGGAATACCGCGGCAGAGAGATGTAAGTTTCCAGTTGTCTTTGGGGCAGGTGGAAATGGAAAGACGAGCCTTTCCATGGAGGCAACGTGCGGCGCCTCAGGTTTTGCTGGAAGCGCAACGCGTTGCGCGCTCGGAGATTCTCGCTGGCTTTTCTAAATTACGCTGACCCCTTCCCCCCATATTTATTTCGAATTTGTGAGGGAAGAGTTGCCGAGTGTGGGCCTGTTGCTTCCTTCTCACATTAAAAGCCAAACTTTGGCTGTTTAAAACAAAAACAACAAAGGGCTGCTCCTCCTCCTCGGCGTCCTGCCTCTCTCGGGAGAGAGGTCGAGGCCTGAAAGCCCAATTCGCCGATGATTCTGGGTGTCATTTCGGTTTTCCTTTGGCTCTCAGGCATTCACTGAGCATCTCGACCTCTCAGTTTCTACATCCTGTTTTTGTGTGAAAGACGACTTGGCGGGCTGAACGGGGGAGGCTGGTTAAACTGAATGATTTCATTTGAGTCCTGTTTTCGCTCTCCTCCACCTCTTAGCTGGGGGAGGGGGGGAACCTTGTCTAAGCCGGTGACTGTGGGAGTAGGCATATGAAAGAAGACATGAGAGGGTGTATTTCCAGGAAAAAACGCGTGGGGAGCGCGCTCATTTTTCACTGAAACCAGCAGTTCCTGTTTCCTCGTGACAAGTTATTAGAGGCCTGTTCTTTTCATCAAGGGAGACATACATATGTATATGTCTTTGTGCAGTGAACATTTCCACGTATTTTGGAAAGCATAGGTTAAATAATAAGCATCCACTTTAAATAAGGAAACTCTCTTAATGCTAGTTTGAGCATTTATCTTGGAAATTGGCTTCTTCTAAAGTTACCTTTGTGACTTTTCCACCATCCTACAACATTTTTAAAACACATAAATGAGTTGTATTTGTGGTGTTCTGCATCATTACATATTCAGTTCAGGAGGGCATTAGAAGATCTGAAGGAGTGGGAGAGCACGTAATTCATTCTATAATGAGTTGTGTTACTGTTTGCAGGTAAAGTGGAGCTGCATGGTAAACTCCTAGAAGTTGAACATTCAGTTCCCAAAAGACAAAGGTATTTTATTACATACGCATAATAGTTTAATGTCTAAATTGAAAAGTTCATTATTTTAAGAGATTGAGAAAGTACTTTAATCTGAATTAGTAATTATATTTAAGGGGTAGCTGACCAGAGAGTTGTGATTGTAGAGAAATTTGTTACAATTTATAATAAAGTTTAAATATTAAAATATTTTGTAATGCAATTAATTTAAAAGAAATAATTTAACATTAAGAATTAGCATGTTGAAATTTAAAAAGATAAATGAGGTCTGACATGTTTCCAAGTTGGTGGTCTGAAATTGGAGAGGATATTGTTACTTTGTAAAAGGGCCACCATGTTGAAGTTGAAGTATTTTCTCATCAAAACATATTCTTATATTGGAGACAGTGGTTAAATTTTTTATGGGAATAAATGCTAATTCATAATTAGCCTTTTCTGAACTTGGTGAAGGGAGTAGTTAGCAGTACAATTTTTATTTGAATCTGCCTATTAGAGCAACTTAACCCTGGGAGAAGTACATCCATTTTCAGTTCCTGAATGATCAGGGTTATAAAGTATACTCAGTTTTTAAAGAGCACAAATTTAGCATGTTTGTTGTTACTAGGATTGGAAACCTAGTTATGAATATTAACTAAATGAATTTTTTTTAAAAAAATTTTAAAAAATATTTTAAAAATATTTGAAATCTATAAATTAGTTATCTCATATTGAGAATTAAAATATATAAAAGTTATTTAAAGAATTTTATTTGGAAATGTAAAGGCTAGGTAGTTGGCAGAATACCAGTGTCATTTGCCATACCTGTTGTGTGTTAAATCTACTGGTATTTATTTTGTTTATGCTTACTGAATACTTCTGCACTCATATTTCATTTGTAAACTCACTAGTGATATCCATTATGTATAGGCTTATTTAAAAGTTCATTAAAAATTAAGAACTAGTTCCCAGGTATACACTATAGGTTTGAAAATATATACCATAAATATATTTCTTAAGATACACATTTCAAATTGGTATCATGCAATATAGTACAATAGCCAATATTAACACTGTCATACTTAATAAAATGAGAAACTATAATGAGTTTATAATACATTTTTATTACTATCAAGCAGTACCAAATGCTAAAATGTTGAACATTTCTTTGATACATTTTCACTTTTTCTTCATTGTGTTATTTCTTTGAACGTGAGTATGCAGAAAAAGTATACCAAGCATCTAATTGAAAAATATCTGCAAATACATTTATTTTATTTGCAAATTCAACTGCTTTGTGTGGGAGAGATTTTTGCTAAAATTATTTAAAATGCCATCAATGATAAATGTACTTTGAAAACATGATTTAAATGTTCAATACAGAATGCATATGTAAAATATCTGATATATGAAGGCCAGATTAAAAAAAACAAATGCTATAGCTATAGCACATTTGGAAATAAAGTCTTGTTGAACCCAGGAAGACTTCCCAATGAAATAATGTAAACAATTTACAACAATGTGTTTGGTTGTAAATAATATTGTTTATTGCTACCACTTAAAAAGTGTACAATCCTCTTTAAGTAAGAAACTAACATTCTCTGAGAAGAAATATTTTTCACTGTTTGCTAATAGCTTTTCTTTTATAACTTTTTAAAAGTTCTTTGTATAAAGATCTGTATAAATAATTGAATATCCTTAAGGCAAAATATATGTTTAATTGATATTTTAGAAATTTTAAGTTAGCTAAATTTATTACTAAGATAGTAATAAAAATGTATTATAAACTCTCCCTTTCTTTTCCCACTTCTGTTTCTTAGTAGAAAATGTATACAGTTGGTACCAACTGATCGGGGACTGACCTGATTGGTTAAATATTTCAGTTGGTCATTTGACAACTACATATTAAGAAAAATAGAAACATACAAAAATTGTATTAAAACAAGTATTTTTTTGGTGAGATAAAAATTCCAAACAATTTAGTGATATGTCTATTTCCATATAATTATTCTACTTTATGTTCTAGGTATTTCTCTTTCACTTAGTTTGGTGACACTAACGATATATTATTAATCCATGTATTTGCATATTAATGGCTTCAGTATTGTTATAAATATAAATTCTATTTGTAGGGCCAGTTATTGTAAGAAGTACATCTTTTTCTATAGAAAAAGAGTTTCAAGAACTCGTTACATTCCAACAGTTTGAGCTCCTAAATTAAAAGATGTTGCATCAATATTTACAGAATTAACTTTTATAACTTCTATGAAAAGCAGTATGGAACTTTAATGTTCTTGAATGCTCATTGAAATCCTCAGATAGGCAAATGGTAAATTTTGTGGGGTGAGAGTAGGACTGGTTGGCATATACCAAATAGACTAAAAGAGGAAACAGAGGAGATGGAGTAGGACAAAGTATTTATAATATAGTTATATTAAGAAAGTGATTTCTAACTTACTAGGAAACCTCAAGGGAACATAGGAATATAATATTTTGGTATTCACAACTTAATGAATAATAGAAAATACCTTACTATATTATGGAATTTTAAGTTACTTCATTCAGAACTTGGAAATGACATTGTAACAGTGTTGCTATTTAGTCACATGTTTGAAAAGAATGTGGAGTATCCTTAGCTATGATTTTCACTTCCCACAAAAGGGAAAAACTATATAAAACAAGTTCATGCATGCATATTGGAAATCTTTGTATGCATGCCTTTTAGATAGTATTTAGTTTGCTTCAGCAGCTGTTACTTTGTTGGGTGATATACATACCAGGGACTGATTATTCAAATAACATTGGTATCATCTGGATTGTAGAGTGGAACCTGATTCTTGTAGGCTAGGGCTACATTATATTGAGTCAGTCCTTGAGGAGTATAAATATTACTTAATCCTTGAAAATTTCACAGGTATGACATTTATCCCTAAAATTAGAATCTTCTTGAAAGTACTACTCTTATTTTAAGGGAGAGATGCTAAACTACTTTACAGCATGTGTCTCTCTGTGTGTTTTGGGGGTGGGGGTGTATGTGTGCTACTATCCTAACCATGTACCTTTAGTTTGTAACAGATGGATAGAAGTGAAACAAATACGCTCAGCAATTTTTTTGTCTCCAAGTTCATGTATAGCAGTGCCTGGTGGCATATTATGAACTGTTCCTGCACATTAAAACAAACATATAAACAAACTTCTAATTCTTATAGTTCAGGCACTAAGGTTAAGTTTTCCTTTTCTTTGTCTCAACATTTTATAAACTTCTCTCTGCCACCCAAATTCCCAATTTTGACTAGTGCTCATAAAATGAGAAGCTTTGTAATTTAGGGAGTTGGAAAAGGGAGATGGCTGAAGAGATGAGACTCTGCTTGTTGACCTCTTAATTTAATTTTTTTCCATAGTAAGTATGTCAAGTGTTTTATGGTCCAAGAACAATTATGAGGAAAAAAATTATCTTTCTTCATGTGTCATTCCATTTGGTAACATTTATATGACAGACATAAATTTGGTGATAAAAAACAAAGCAACTTTAGTACTTGTACAAACTACTTGAAGAATATACATAGACCACAGATTGCCATACATATACTGTATTCAGATCAGATTTCTGCACAAAATGTGGTATGTTCTGGTTTACTGAATAATTAAACAATGTAAACTAATAATTTGAAAAAAATATATGGGTGAGAAAAATAAAATCTGATTGATATTTTGAAATGTTCTTAGGAAATCTAGTTCTATGAAAGGGATTAAAAGTTTTGAGTAATCTCCCCATATTGTCTTTCATATTAGCATTTATGTTCTATAGTCCATATCCAAATCATTGTATTAAAAAGTCTACAAAATATGTCTAACTGACTGTGGATAATCTCAACATTTTGTTGCTTCTCATTAGTACATGGAGGGAAATTGTCAGGGAATTCCAGGATGGTTAACTGGACTGGAATTGGAAGAAGGTAACAGTAAATTACTTTTATAACACAGCCAAGAAAACAGCCAAAATGCAGTTACTAGTTTCAAAAGTATCTTTATCTTTTACTTTATAATATGCATAACCAGGTTTTACAAAATACAAACAATTGAAAATATTGGTATGTTTTTATAGAAATACAGTAGAATAGCTTTTGACATAGATTATATGCAATATACTTGGAAAATTAATCAGTATCTGTGTATGCTGATACAAAGTTTAAAGATTGGCTTGTAAGTATACTTAAAAGGAAAAGGAAGTTAACATTCATCCCATACTTCCTATAATGAAACAAAGACAAATATAGCTGAACTAGTTCTACCATTAGTACAGTCACTGCTCTTTTGACCTCTAAATTAGTTATATCCTGTAAAACAGAATGATTTTCTATTTAAGTTGGTTGTACCATACACTGTAAGCTTGCTGTTCTTACGGTAATAGTTGTTTATCCTGTAGAATGCCATCCCTGAGCAATTAAAAAAAAACATAATTGTACACATAACTCCCTGAATTTTCTTATTCTAACATTTTGAAAAAAAGTGAATCTAAAATAAAATCTGCTTTTAATGCAAGTATTCTGTAGAACAGGCTGTTTCTACTAATGTGAAGTTTTTATTAATATGAAGTTTTTAAATATTAACTCAATTTTGTAAATTAACCTTAAGAACTGGTTATAGTACACTGTCCTCTTTACAGAGGAAATCCAGGAGGAGGTGTTTCTAGTATACTTACTTGATTCTGCGTTGTAACCATGAACAGAAATGTGGAGAAAGAAGTTGGTCAGGCTTTGGTTGTATGTGTGTATTAATGTTGTAAAAAGGATTTTGTGGCAGTCCCTGGATGTGCATTTGTGCATTTTCTAGTCTGAGGAAACAGACATAATATTTATTTATTTATTTATTTATTTATTCGATTTATAGACCGCCGTTCTCCAATGGACTCAAGGCGGTGTACAGTT
>JANHZT010007176.1:45244-60158 GCA_032468215.1 Stegonotus admiraltiensis | reverse complement strand
TCTGTGTCTCTGCTTTCTCTCCCCCCCTCTGGTTTTGCAACCCATTTTCCCTACTGAATCTCCTTTCAGGAACATTTCATCCGTTATGTACAATTTTTGTTTGTTTGTTTTGTTTGAAACGTTTGGGGAAATATGCAAAACAAGGATAATTGCACTTCCATTTCCATGTTAATTTAGCAAGTACAGATGAGGTCAGTTTGTATTAAAAATGTAAACTGAACTAATTTCTTCCCATTTCTCGTTCAGGGTTTGAATATATAGAAGGGAACAATATCTGGCTTATTGCTGATTTCTCAGTTACTGTATGTTCTAGATTGGTTAAATCTAGGATACTGCATCCCGTTTTGGCCATCATATTATAAAAAAAAGATGTAGAGGCTCTGGAAAGAGTGCAGAGAAGAGCAGCAAAGATGATTAAAAGCTGGAGGCTAAAACATATGAAGAACGGTTGCACGAATTGGGTTTGTCTAGTCTAGGGAAAAGAAGGACTAGGAGTGACATGATAGCAGTGTTCCCATATTTGAGGGGCTGCCACAAAGAAGAGGGGGTCAGCCTATTCTCCAAAGCAGCAGAAGGCAAGACAAGAAACAGAATCTAATCAAGGAGAGAAATCAGCTAGGACTAAAGAGAAATTTCCTGACAGTGAGAACAATAAACCTGTGGAACAGTTCGCCTTCAGAAATCCTGGGTGCTCCAACACTGGAGGCTTTTAAGAAGAGAATGGACAGCCACTTTTCTGGAATGGTATAGGGCCATGATGGTGAACCTATGGCATGCGTGCCAGAGGGGACACGCAGCGCCCTCTCTGTGGGCATGCGAGCCGTCGCCCCAACTCAGCTCTGCTGCACATGCATACGTGCCTCCCACTGGCCAGCTGGTCTTCGGGTCTCTGCCACGCATGCACAGGGAGCACATGTGGTGGCACATGTGGGGGTGTGCATGTGGGAGGCCACACATGCATGCGTGGGGGGCAGGGTGCATATGTGGGGGCGAGGCACATGCATTGGGCCCGCGTACATTGTATTCTGTGGGTTCGAGCACATACGCACACATTGGCGTGCATGCATGAACACTTTGGGCACTCGGTTTGGAAAAGGTTAGCCATCACTGGTGTAGGGTATTCTGCTTGTGCAGAGGGTTGGACTAGAAGACTTCCAAGGTCCCTTCCAACTCTGGTATTCTGTTAAAACTAAACAGCCATCTCCTACTTGATGCCAGGTGGAATTTGCTCTTATTTTCCTCTACTCTACTCCGTTGTGTGCTAGATCTTCCTTGGCTGATGGATTCTGTCTCTGCAAGGTATCGACCAAGAATTCGACTAGCTGGTGCTAGAATCTTGGCTCAGTTTCCATGTGGTTCCACCTGCACTTTATGTTAGCAGGCAAGAGGCCTTGGAGCTGATTGGCCTCGATGGTTACCATCGCTTGCACATCTTCCTTTGACAAGGGTTGCCAAGCCATCCCAGCAGTGTCCCATCTGCTTTTGTGTCAGTGCTGCAGCTGTTTCTGAGTTCTGAGAGCTTCAGGCTTCGGTTCCCACAGCAATCGCCCTGCCACGGCTGTAATCTTCATCATTATGCCCATCGAAGAAATTCTTGTTCATGAAAGCGGGGGAGAAATACGCAAGCTGTTGCCGTTTTCCCTCTGCTGACAGCATCAGATACATATCCCATTTCAAAAAAAAGGGGCAGGGAAAGGATCACATCCATCTTTGTTAGAAGAAGAGACAATCAGAGAAAGCACTTAACTGGAAGCCCAACAACGTGAGCAACTCATGAGTGGGTGGAGGCGAAGTTCTTGAGATGTTTGGCTGTTTCTGTGAGCATATTTGGACATTCACAAAGCATGGAATTTGTCTACAGGAGGGAGCAGGAGGGAAAATGAATGTGCTTTTTGTCTCTTATTCTCTTTGATTTCCCTGTACAGGCAGTCCTCAAATTACAACTGCTTCAACCAATCAATCAATCAATCAATCAATCAGAATAGAGCTGGAAGGGACCTTGAAGGTCCTCTAGTCCAGCCGCCTGCTCAAGCAGGAGATGCTATACCATTTTAGATAAATGACTGTCCAGTATCTTCTTAAAATTTACCAGTGTTGGAGTGTCCACAACTTCTGGTGGCAAGCTGTTCCATTGGTTAATCGTCCTCACTGTTAGGAAGTTTCTCCTTAATTCCAGGTGGCTTCTCTCCTGGATTAGTTTCCACCCATTGCTTCTCGTTCTGCCCTCTGGCGCTTTGGAAAATAAATTAAACTTCCAATGGTCATTAAACCGTTCGTTTAACGCCTGCTTGAAGTTACAACGGCCCTGGAAAAAATAACTTACGATTATTTTTCACACAACCGTTGCAGCATCCCCCCTGGTCACGTGATCAAAATTTGGATGCTAGGCAACTGATTTGTATTTATGACGGTTGTAGTGTCCTGGGGACATGTGATCCCCTCTTGTGACCTTCATGGACAAGCAAAGTCAATGGGAAGCTAGATTCACTTCACAACACTGGGACTAACTTAACGTCTGCACCGATTCCCTTAACAACTGTATCAAGAAAGGTCGCAAAACGGGGTCAAAACTCACTTAACTGCCTCGCTCAGCGACACAAATTTGGTGCTCCATCGCGGCCCTAAGCCGAGATCTACCTGTATTTGCCCTTAGCGTTCATTCTTGCAATGCTCGTGAGAACCGGTCCTTCCACCTCAAACCCCTGCTCACGGAGATTAGACTGTGTGGAAATGAATAGATTAACTCTAAGAATAAGAGATAAAGGGGAATCATTGTATTTCAAGACATGGGGAAGATTTTATGTATGGTTAGAAAAGAAATATGAAGATAAGAGGATAGAAAAATGATTTAGATCAGTGATGGCTAACCTTTTGGCCATCGCGTGCCAAAAGCGGGGGGAGCACAGCGGGGTCCCATGCACGTGTGCCCACATCCATAATTCTATGCGCCCACCCTCCTGTGCTCCCCCCCACTTTTGGCATGTGATGGCACAGTGGGCCCGGTAGGCCTGTTTTTCACTCTCCCCAGGCTCCAGAGCCTTTCTAGGAGCCTGGGGAGGGCAAAAACAGCCTTTCCCACCCCTTCAGAGGCCCTCCAGAGGCCAGAAACAGTGTGTTTCCTGACTTCTGGCGGGCCCAGAAGGCCCAAAAATCAGCTGGCTGACACACACCTGCATGCCGGAGCCGAGCTCACGTGCCCACCAATATGGCTCCACGTGCCACCTGTGGCACCCGTGCCATAGGTTCGCCATCACGGGCCTAGGAGGACCTGGGGCTTCTGTTTCTCTAATAGCACTGCAATGTGCACACTGGAAATCATTTTCGAAATTGAATCAAAAGCATTGTGTTACAGCACAGTGAGAATAAAAAAAAAAATTAAGTGTGCGCCTTGGGCATGTCTAAAGGAGCTATTTGGATTCCATCCAAATTGTACTAGCCATAATTGAGCAAACAAAAAGACTTCCGTGTTCCTACTATGATATTTTATTTATTTAAATTTTTTTAAAAAAATGTAAAAGTGAGGAGAGTAGCTATCCAAAATTGAAATTAAAAGAGATAAAGTATGTGAAAATTTGAAAATTATTGTACAGAATTCAATGCTTTAAAAATAGTATGGGAATAAAAAATTGCATATACAGAAAGAGCATCTTTGTTTTTATAAAAAATATTTTAAGTGCTGAGTATACTGTTCTGGGAAGTAGGTCTGGTCTTGTTCTTCAAGGTATACTTTTAAGGTAAGGATTCATATCCCAGTATTGCTTATATAACACTCAATTTATAGCCAAAAAAATTAATGATAAAATATAAGAAATTTAAGTAAAGCTATGATAAAACAGAAATGTTCACAAATGAGCAAAGACAATAGGAATTGTATTGTGCAATCAATAAATGAAAGCTTGTGAGTCTTTAAAAAAACGTATCTCCTGAAATATATTTTAAAAGTGGACAACTTGAACTTCTCAAAGTGTGAGACTTCTGAAATGGATCTTTCTCTTGTATTTGTAATAATTAACTCTCAGGAAAAGACTTTTTCATCAGGTATAAGGACATGAGCAGGCAAGTGCAAAAGGATAAATGCTTTGAATTGTGTTCAGAAGACATAAGCATTCAGTGCAGCTATTTCAGAAAGACAGATGATTCCATGTACAGAAAAATATAATATAACCCCATTGTTACTGTCACATTCTGGACCGGTTGAAGTTTCACACAATAATTCAGTACTTGCTCAGTGTCACTCACATTGTCCATTTAAGTGTAACGAAGGCATGTGTCACCAAGCTACATTTTTTGGCTTTTTGGAATATAGCGGTGCTTAAAACTTTGTGAAACCTTTTCAATTTTCAATATTTCTGCATAAAGGCAACCTAACATGTGATCTCTTATCCTCCCAAGTCCTAAAACTAGAAAAAGTTAATGCAATTAAATAAATCAAAAACAGTGTATTTGTTCATTGATTTATTGAGGAAAATGATCCAAAACTACATATTTGTTGCATGTTGCAAAAGTATGCAACCCTTCAGGAATGCAGGGAGTCCCTGATGTACAACAGTTCATTTAGTGACCATTCAAAGTTACAACGGCATTGAAAACTTCTGTTTTCACACTTAATGACCGTTAAGCATCCCCATGATCACATCAAAATCCAGGCACTTGGCAACTGACTTATTTATGATGGTTGCAGTGTCCCAGGGTCATGTGATCACCTTTTGTGACCTTCAATGGGGAAGCTTGATTAACTTAACAGCTGTGTTACTAATTTAACAACTGCAGTGATTCAGTTAATCGTGGCTGTAAAGTTGTAAACTGGGGCAAAACTCACTTAACAATCTTGTTTAACAACAGAAATTTTGGTTGTGGTGATACAACCAAATTATGTAACCACACAATTGACGTACAATTGTGGTTGTAAGTCAAAAATTACCTGTGTCAGGTCATTTAAAGGGGAAATTAGAGACAATTAGAGAATGATTAAAGGGGAAAAATGTTTGGAATGATCAGGTTAAAATCCTGATATTAATCATATGGATATGTTTTATGGAAGGACCTGAAGCCAATCACTGAGCTGAAGCTGTTCCTTATGGAAGAATGGGCTAAAACGTATCCAAGCCGATATGCAGAAATGATTGACAGTTCTTGGAAACATTTAGTTGAAAATACTGCTTCTGAAGAGGTCACGCTGCCTATAATACTGAAAGCAAAGGTTCACGTAACTTTACTATATAGAAATATGAAGCTTTGGGGCATTTTCCTCAGTAAATCACTGAACAAGTATGTTTTTGATTCATTCGTTCAATTTGTCTAGTTTTAAGACTTGTATAGAGAATAGATTGTTTTATATAATTTTTATGGAGAAATATTGAAAATTTACAAGGTTCATAAATTTTTAAAAAACATCATAGATTCAGTTGGTATAGCAGCCTTAAATGTCAAAAGTATACCTGCATTAAGTTGTGCCTGAGCAATCCAATGCGATCACAAACCAACAGAAATATACACTGCTAACTTCTTCCTTTTAATAAAAATATTATTGTATACCAAATCCCAAGAAAACATGCAGAAGTTTTACAGTGACACCTTTTCAGTCCTATTCACAAAGAAGGGCGTTGCTAAATTACCTCCCATAGGACAACTGATAAAATCAGCAATGTACATTATGTTTAACTGTACACCTGCTGTCCTTTTAGGATTTAGCTTAAACTGTTATTGGGTATAGTTTTATTAAAATATATCAACATTAGGATAATTTTTGATTTCTGTACTTAATTTGGCACAAGCATTTAAGAGTGGTATAATTTCAGCTTCCAAAAAAACCCTCATCACATAACTACATTTTTTTTTGCCAAGTTGTAAATCTTTTAAGATATTCTGTGTTTAGAGAAGAAAGGGTTTATGGCAATTATGAATTAATATTGCAATGTATAAAATCAAGCCTAAAACATTTATATGAAACACTGCTGATTAAAGGTGAATAATGTAATTAGAAGTGCATTATTGTAATAAAACGTATATTGAATATCAATTACATACATACATACATACATACATACATACATACGTGTGTGTGTGTATATACATACATTCATACATACAAATTTGGGAAGGCTTGGACTCCGACTGGATGGGTTCAGACGGGGTGATGGAGGTGGGTCTTGAGGATGTTATTTGGGATGGGTTTGACCCTGTGACCCCGAAGATGTGGACAGGTTACTGGGGAAGTTGAACGCGACCACATGTTTATTGGACCTGTGCCCCTCCTGGTTGGTACTGGCTTCCCAAGAGGTTACACAAGGCTGGCTCCAGAGGATTATAAACGTTTCTTTGAGTGAGGGTCTCTTGCCTTTCACCTTGAAAGAGGCAGTGGTGAGGCCCCTCCTCAAGAAGTCTCCTCTGGACCTGGCTGTTCTGGCAAACTACTGTCCAGTCTCCAACCTTCGCTTTGTGGCAAAGGTTGTCGAGAGTGTGATGGCACAGCAACTCCCGCAGTACCTGGATGAAACTGTCTACCTAGATCCGTTCCAGTCCGGCTTCAGGCCTGGTTACAGCACTGAAACAGCATTGGTCGCATTGGTTGATGATCTCTGGAGAGCTCGGGATAGGGGTTGCTCCTCTATCCTGGTCCTATTAGATCTCTCAGCGGCTTTTGACACCATCGACCACGGTATCTTGCTGCGCCGGCTGGAGGGGCTGGAGTGGGAGGCACTGTTCTACGGTGGTTCTCCTCCTATCTCTCCGGTTGCAGTCTGTGTTGGCAGGGCAGAGGTCAATTTCAAGACACCTTATTTGTGGGGTGCCACAAGGGTCGGTCCTTTCACCTCTTCTGTTCAACATTTATGTGAAACCGCTGGGTGAGCTCATCCGTGGTTTTGGGGTGCAGTGCCATCTTTATGCTGATGATACTCAGCTGTACATCTCCACCCCAGACCACCCCAATGATGCCCTTGCAGTGATGTCCCAGTGCCTCGAGGCCGTGCGGAACTGGACTCATGGGGGGGACACACACTTGACCTGGTGTTTCTCTCGGGGAAGGGGAGGAACAGGCTTCGACTCAATCCTTCCAAGACCGAGTGGCTGTGGCTGCCAGCGTCCCGATATAGCCAGCTGATACCATCGCTGACTATTAGGGGCGAGTCATTGGCCCCCATGGAGAAAGCTCGCAACTTGGGTGTCCTCCTGGATTCACGGCTGTCTTTAGAAGAGCATATGACGGCCGTGGCCAGGGGAGATTTCTATCAGGTTCGCCTGATTTGCCAGTTGCGTCCCTTTCTGGATCAGGACTCCTTATGCACAGTCACTCATGCCCTCGTCACTTCCCGACTGGACTACTGTAATGCTCTCTACATGGGGCTACCCTTGAGGTGCACCCGGAGGCTCCAACTGGCCCAGAATGCGGCCGTGTGAGTGATTATGGGAGCAACATGGCGCTCACATGTAACACCTTTCCTATGCGAGCTGCACTGGCTCCCGGTGGTCTTCCGAGTGCACGTCAAGGTGTTGGTTCTTACCTTTAAAGTGCTCCATGGCTTAGGGCCTGGGTACCTACGAGACCACCTTCTGCAACCGATAACCTCCCACCGGCCAGTACGCTCCCACAGGGTGGGCCTCCTCAGCGTGCCGTCAGTAAAGCAATGTTGACTGGTGGTCCCCAGGGGGAGAGCCTTCTCTGGGGGGGCACTGCCCTTTGGAACAGGATACCCCCAGGGATACAAATGATCCCAGACCTCTGTACTTTCCGTCGTGCCCTGAAGACCTTTCTATTTCATCAAGCCGGGCTGGCTTAAATTTTCATATTGTCTAAATTCTATGCTGAGCATCTTAACTGACGAGCCAAATTGGTTTAATTCATTTTAAATTGTTTTAATTTTACTTAATATGTATGTTATTTTGACTGTTCACCGCCCTAAGTCCCTCAGGAGAAGGGCAGTATAAAAATCAATTAATTAAAATAATAATAATAATAATAATAATATAAAATTAATGAAGATAGTGAAACATTGCATGAAAAATCCTTCACTTCTCAAATTACAATGATTGTAACTCATTCAGCATTAATTATTTTGGTGTCCTTAAGTTTGATCTGACTACTGGTGACTGTATGGACAAATGCCTTCCATCTTGACTGGTCCTTGTGATAATACACAGCTCTTCTAGGGTATTTCCACTGATATCATTGATCCCATTTGTTTATATTATCTATTGTCTTTGTTCTCTACTTCCCTTGCTAGCTTACCAAACATAGTTCTTTTTTGTACTCCATCCATTCATATTACATGTCCAAAAGAATGTGAGTTTTTGCTTGCTAATAATTTTTCTTAAGGGAGCAGTCAGTCTTTTATTTCCCTCAGGACTGAAACATTGACTGTTCTTGTGAAGACCGTGGTACTCTTAGTAACCATCTCCAAACAATAATTCAAAGTTGTCTCTCTCCTTTCTGTTTCTCAGTGTCCAGTTTTCACAGCCATACATGACTGCAGGAAAGACTGTTGTTCAAACTATTCTGGTTTTGGTTACCATAGGAGAATCTTCATCCTTAGTCATCTTATCTAAGATTGTCACATCTTCCCTTATATACAAATCTCTTATTTTACTTCAGCATATTATCCAGCTGGTTTCTGTTCTTAAATACAAGAAAACAAGTGCCTAGCCCTAGATTTCTTCGTCACCAACTGAATCCACTAAATAAGCATACTTTATACCAGTGATCCCCAGCCTTTCTGATACAAGAGACCGGTTTCATGGAAGACAGTTCTTCCATGGACTGTGTGAGTGGGATTTTGCATGCAACCTAGATGTGCTTGTGCTCTTCCTAACAGTACCTTGGACCAGTACCGATCCATGGTCTGGAAGTTGGGGACCCTTGGTTTATACTATTTATAGAATAATATTTATCCTTCAGTTCTATGAAAAAAATGTCATTCTTTTGAAAATTCAATCCTTATGTTTCTTGGAAGTAACAACTAACTTTGGTGAACCAGATGAGTATTTGTATCTTTGTATCTTTCTTCAAATACCTGTTTAGAGCAACAATATTACACACACACACACACACACACACACACACAGAGAGAGAGAGAGCGAGAGAGCGAGAGAGAGAATATGTGTGTATGTATGTATATCTACATACATACATACATACATACATACATACATACACAGACAAATGGTAGGTAGGTAGGTAGGTAGGTAGGTAGATAAAAGAAACATCAAACTCACAAACAATAAATCACTCAAACTATACCAGGCTGCAGATTGTAGACTTGCTGTTTCAGAAATGCATAGTTCTTTGATAATAAAGCGGTAATACCTGGAGTTGTAGAGTAGTAATAGCAGTGAGGAAGACTGGAGTAGTGGTGAGTAGTGATCAATAGATGTGAATGCTTGTGTGTGTGTGTGTGTGTGTGTGTGTGTGTGTGTGTGTGTGCTAGGAACTTGGACAAGGGGATGGATGGGGAACTCATCAAATTTGCAGACAATACCAAGCATGATTTCTCCCTCCCTGCCCAGGGGACATGATTCCATGTTCTGGCAGGTCCTAGAGTTTACCTGGTACATGAGTTTGTAGATAATTTCATTTTTGGCAAAAGCAGCTATGAGATGAGTAGAAAAAAAAGACAAGTATTGTAAGTTCTTAGTAATGTAAGTGCTAATTAAATTGATGCCATTTTGGGAACTTGAAGTGTGGCAGTAACTTACAAATTATTGTTTGTAAGTACCCAGAGTCACTGAAAATAAATGGGCAGCCGTACAAACCCTCTAAATAAATAAACTTTTGTAAGTGTAAGAAGCAGTTAATTGCATATCTAAACAATATGCATGGGGAAGTTATATTGAAGGAAATGCATTTCTAGAAATCAATATTAGTATGTCAATAAAACATTATGAAAAGCAGTATTTTAGAACACAGTCCATTCTGTTTGATATTTTTAAAGAAGCTTGAGATAAGACATATCATTTTCTGTCATAATATTTTCCCCATATATTGTTAGAAATATTCAGTAGTGCTTTAACTTTAAAAATTGTCTTAAATAACAATCTTTCTCTCTCTCTCCCCCCCCCCCCCAACTTCTATCACTAGGAGTCGAAAACTTCAAATCCGAAATATTCCACCACACTTGCAGTGGGAGGTAGGCATTCATCTTTAAATTTTAAATTTTCAACCTGTTTATAAGAGGATAAATTGATGGTATGCCTTTTGCCTACCAACTTGCCTCTTGTTCTCTCACTTTTTTCTCTTCTAACTCTTAGCATATGCAAAATTTGAGAAGAACTGTTTTTCATTCCTGAGATGTTAATTTACAGCTTTGAATAGCGGAGAGTATTTCAAGTATTTATTTCAATTGCCCTCAATTGGACAGTTGAAGTTAAATGGAGGGCAATTGGAGTTAAATGTTTTCAGAGTTTTACAGTGTAACCCTAGGTGAATAGTAACCTTCTGATTTATTCCCACTTTAAAGCCTCATTATTGCTTTCCTGATCTTTAGAAACATGAACATTGTGATGGAATTTGTATAATTAATTTTCTGTCTCTAAATATTTTCAAAGCAACATGCTGGCTGGAGATTTTATGAAATCAGGATAGCAATTATCCCAAGAATATGAGGATAACTTTCTATTTGTGCTTCTTTCTGATGCTGTAGTTCTCCTAGATATAATTTGTAAAATTTATATTTGTTTGCCTAAATAATTTATTTGATAGGTTTTGAATACTGAAGAGCTGTTTAAGTCTTTGAATATTTTTATTTATCAAACATAATATCTCTATTATTCCCCACTTTCCCTCATTTTTAGTAAGACTGTACAGTGTAATAATAGTAGGATGATATTTTAGTTGTGTCAGTAAAAATAAAATATTTAAAATATCGGGAGAAAAATTAGATTTTTTCATATAATAGTGATAACACATTGGAGCAGTTGCCATTAAAAATTCTTACAGAAAGAAAGGTAAAAGTAGTGTGACATAGGGGGAATTGAGTTGAAAGAGAGTTAATAAAATAAATTTAGTGTACATACAGTTTCATTGAATATAGGCAAGTAAGTACCCACAGGTGGTGCCTCAGCTATATTTATATGCTATAGCTTGCATACAGAAATGTGATTGATTACTGACAGGTTACTTTTAGAATGCATGAAATTGTAAGAGGTTGTGTATATACATTCCATACACAACCACTTAAATAACTGGTTTTAATGCTGTGAATTAAAATCTCTACTAAACCTTACAGATTTGAAATAAATACACCATATATTTAAATACACCATATACACCATATAAATACACCTGTACATAATATAGGTTAAATACGGTATTTTGAACAAATCGGAGTTCATAAAGAGCAACCAAGTTTCCATGCTTTGTGATTCGTTTACTGGACAACATTTCAACATTCTTCAATTTGATCATGAGTACCCAATAGAGACAATTAGCTCTGAGGCAGGCGTGCTTCCTGTTTCATGATGTTTATAGTCTAATTCATATCTATGATGCTAATAAACAGTATAGATAAATTTTGTACGATGCTGCTTAAAGGTTTGTGAATTCTTTTGAATTTTCAATACTTTTGCATAAATGTGATCTCAAACATCTATTCTCCACATAAGTTCTGAAAGTAGATAAAGAGAATACAGTTAAACAAATTTCGGAAGCAAATTCTTAAATAGCTACCTGAGAAACTAGTCTGTGACAACAGGAAGCATTTGAGTGCAATTACTGAGCAAAAAGCTATAGATGGTACAACTAGTTCCTGAATCCGAAGGGTGATTTTTTCTTTTTAATATGGGCAGTAATTTAACAAGCATGTTAAATTACTTGTTTATAAAAAAAATGGAACATGCATAAAACATTGGTGTTATTTGTTCATTCATTTTCTATATGTAGAACTCACATGAAGAACACATAATGGCAAAGATGCTCAAAAACTGAGGAAATCCAAAAGGGCTATTATATTTTGACAGAACTATATGTTTGATTTCAGTGCTTAAAATATTAATACAGTATTTGCTTAGGTGGCTCTTCCTTAAAGGTAATTGTGGCTTTTGAGTGGGTATAGGGCAGTGATGGCGAACCTTTTAGAGACCGAGTGCCTAAACTGCAACCCCAAACCCACTTATTTATCACAAAGTGCCAACACGGCAATTTAACCTGAATAATGAGGTTTTACTACCTAAAACAATGGTTTTAAGAATAACGTGATAAATTTTTAATCTTTTTTAGACCTTCATTTTTTTCTGCTTTTTTCTACTTTTGAAATATTACGTTTGGCAACAATAAAAAAGAAAAATGTTTGTAATATAATTTCTCTTTCCCTCCCTCTCTCTTTCTCTCTGTCTCTCTCTTCCCCCCCCTTTCTCTTTCTCTTTCCCTTTCCCTCTCTCTCTCTCTCTCTCTGTCTCCCTCCTCCCTCCCTCCTTCCCCTGGGGTGGGGGGGAAGGAGCCCCTGAACTGGTGCTGGGTGGTGGGAATCTGATGTCTGGAAGCCAAGGAGCCCAGGAGCAGCGTGCCTATGCTCAGTTGGTTGGCAGAAAGCCAAAGACCAGTTGGCCAGTGGGGAGGTGGGGCATCCCAACACAGGCAGCTCTGCAGGAAAAACAACTGACACTCAGGGGGAGGGGGTGAGAACAAGCAGGGTCGCATTGTGGCTCTGTGTCATAATGGGTTCCAGGAGGAGGAGGGGACCTCGTCTCCCCCATTGTGAAGTACACTAAATTTCACTGTGCTGTGCAAGGGGCAGGCCATGAAGGCAGCAACAGCAAATGCACCACCACGAAAGTGGAATGCTGTTTCCCATTTTTTTTAGTCCTGCAAACAACGGTGAGAAACGACAGAGAAACGTGATGGAGCTGGCCGGGGCGACGGTGCATGTGCCCATAGAGAGGGCTCTGTGTGCCACCTCTGGCACACATGCCATAGGGTCGCCACCAGAAGTATAGGGTAACATTGTATACTGTATGACTTGGCTTTTAGTATCCAATGAATTGAAGCCTATAGCTGTGATGGCGAACCTATGGCACAGGTGCCACAGGTGGTACGCAGAGCCATATCGGTGGGCACGCGAGCTCAGCTCTGGCACACATGCGTGCACTGGCCAGCTGATTTTCGGGCCTTCTGGGCCCACTGGAAGTCAGCAAACAGGCCATTTCTGGCCTTCAGGGAGGGTGGGGAAGGCCATTTTCGCCCTCCCCAAGCTCCTAGAAAGGCTCTGGAGCCTGGGGAGGGTGAAAAAACGGGCCTACCGAGCCCGCTGTGCCATTACGTGCCAAAAGCGAGGAAAGCATGGGGGGTCACGCACACATACGCGGGGGCGGGATGCATAGGATTATGGGTGTGGGCACTCGTGCGCAACCCCCCCTGCACTCCCCCCACTTTGGGCACACGATGGCAAAAAGGTTAGCCATCACTGGTATAGGGTCTCCTGCCTGAGCAGGGGGTTGGACTAGAAGACATCCAAGGTCCCTTCCAACTCTGATATTCTGTTACTCTGTTATTTGGGACTAGTTTGTTCCAAAGAAGAGGCACAATCATCCAAAAGACTCAAATGTACGTTCGCTGCAGAAGGCGGCCTATCAGTGGCAGAACCCACTACAAACCACCTCTCTCTGATCTCATTAGGCATATTCCAATTGTTACATTACAATTAAAAATTCAACTATATTTTACTGTATAATTCTATCAGTTTCTACTTGGGAATAAGCAACATTGAGATGAGAATTATTAACTGGGCACATCTGTATAGGATTGTACTGATAAATCAGTGATAAAGCTTGCATTTACAACTTTGTAATAAAATTATTGTTGCAAACCACTTCCACAATTAAACCAGTTGTTTATATTAATCACTATGTTTAAAACATGCTGCAATTGTGCCACCTGTGGGAATATACATTTATTGAAATACCTAAAGATTTCCTCCTCCGATAGAATTTGCAGCCTCCATTACAAAATTGACTAACACTTTCAAATCCTCCAAAAGACATCTGAAACAGCTGCAATTAGGTATTACTATAAGCTATCAAGTAAGCAGTGTAATATTTTGCATTTCAAAACCGTCTTTTGCTTTTAACAATTGGATCCTGCAACCATCATAAATGCATGCCTGTTCCCAAGCGCCTGAATTTTGATCACATGACCATGGTGATGGTAAATGCAAGGACCAATCATAGGTCACATTTTTCAGTGTCATTGAACTTTGAACACTTATGAAGTGACTGGTAGTAAGCCAAGGACTACCGTATCTATTTTGAAATAGCAGCAAGGACAACTAAGAGTCCATTTGAAATTGCGTCTGGAGATTTGGGCAATGAAAATAGTATGGAATAGAATGTAAATGACCTAATGAGCGGCAACATATTGCTATTGAAACAATAAGCACAATCACTAGTTTCCATACCCATCTTCATTCTGCAAAATGTTGTCTATTTCAATTCTATCTGTCTCAGTATAACAACCATTTGTATTCTTTTTCCTTCCATACATGCTTTACTCTTTCTGTGTAATTCTCTTCTTTTTCTTCATCTGCCATACTCTTTATCTGCCATAATCCTTTTGTAGAATCATTCCATGTAACCTTCTATTTCATTTAAACTATTCCTTTCCTATTTTCTTCAACCCTTTAACAACATTTCCACATGATACCAGTATGGAGTTTTATTGAACTTGTGGATGGGCTGTTTTTGCCATTGGTGGAATTGCTATCTCAGGGGTACCTCTTCCCCTTTCAAGCACTATAGCTCATGTCAGGGAAATAGCATTATTTATATATTTATAGATATATGTATGTTTGTTTATTTATACTACTTTACCGCCCTTCTCCCGAAGGACTCAGGGCAGTGTACAGCCAACTAAAAACAATATACAATTAAAAACAATATAAAAGAATTAAATAATTTGGCTCCAATTAAAAAACTCCTACAATTATAAAAA
>JANHZT010007176.1:33525-45144 GCA_032468215.1 Stegonotus admiraltiensis | reverse complement strand
ACTGTTTTATGTTTACATGTTTGATGACAAACAACCTTATGTTTATAAGTGACTGTTTTCCTGCTAAGTACCTGCATGTCATAAGCATTTGAATTAAAATTACCACATTGAAATCAAATCTGATGTTTTTTCATTTTTATTTGGTGTGCGTTGGAAGAGGGGTAGTCTTATACCGCGAGTATAGCCCAAACCCTATAGTTTAACAGGAAAAGTAGGGGGTCGTCTTATACGCCCAGTCTTATACACCGGAAAATACAGTATAAATTCCTTGCTTATTTTTCTTTATTTTGTTTTTGCATTCAATCTTTTGTGATTTTGCCTTTATAGAATGCTGCTTATATTGAATTTGTTTTCACATTTACTGATGAAAAGTTATGTCTATTTATAAACTCATTCCATTCAGTTCCTCCCCCACCCCCAAGACAGAGTATAAGAATCATGATGGATTAAGCCAATATTAGACAAAATTAATATTAAAAGGAAGGTGTATTTTGTTGTGTTAATACTGATTCAAAAATAATGGCTGGATACAGGTTTAAATTTGCATCCCATTGACTTTGGGTATTTATTCTAGACATGAATTAAGTGTTCATCTAACCAACCGTTTTCTTCCTTTGAAGGAGTGGGTTACAATACTAACCAGTAGGTATATGATTTTTCATCTGCCCAAAAAACAGTTTAGCTTAAAAGTATGTTTATTATATTTCATGTTTTAGTAATTGGCTTCCAGGCATCAGAAAGATGCTTTTGATGGGTTAAAAAAAGATTGTGAGGATAAATATATCCAACAAAGTCCCTTCAAGAAGTTTCCTTCTACATAAACCTCATTTCTTGTTTGATCAGACTAGGTGGCGTTTGTAAAAAGGAGTAAGGTGAACTCTTATTTAAAATGAATGGAACCTAATCTTGCCTCTCTGTCTCTCTCTGTGAAGTAGTTAAGTCATGGTAAAATTGCTAGCTATTGTAAATTTTAAAAATTATTCTAACTACTGATTAAGTGCTGCCTGACTTGAAAGGTTACATTCCTGAATATGCAAGGAATTTTTCAGTCTAATGAAGTTAAGAAAATAATCGCTTGTTGCTTTCCCCCCTCCCCCTTTAAGCACACTAACTCAATTCAGCTTACTTTACAATAAATATACTTGTAAATATTGTAATTAATTGTAAATACCTCTATATTTATTTCTAAAACTTATTCTCTATTAAATTCTTTACTATAATAAGAGCAGTTGAAGTATTTTTAATACTGTATTTATTTGAGTCAGCCATTTTTCTAAATAAGCATGGTTTTATTTTAATTTTGAAGAAAATTATAGTAATTAGAAAACCTGTTTCAATATGTGCTGATTTAAGTCTCAAGCCTACTTTTTTGAAGTAGTTTCATACAATTTGCTATTAATGAATTCATTTAATTTAATTCCTGGGGATCAAATTGAATGTGGAAGTTTCACATTCAGGAATAAAGATGATCAAATTTAAGAAAAATCTTGAAAAAACTATGTCACTAACTTTGTAAGACATAAACTAATTGGGATTTGTATATATTATGCTGAAAGTTCATTATATAAATTTTTATAACTTGTGTAAAGTTTACATTGTACTTCGTTTTTTTTAAATAGGTCCTGGACGGTTTGCTGGCACAGTATGGAACTGTGGAAACCTGTGAGCAAGGTGGTGTAATATTCAAATAGTTTGTTTAAAGGAAACGATAAAAGGAAGTTTTAATTTATTTTTTTCGATACATCCTTTTTTGTTCTAGTGAATACTGACACAGAGACTGCAGTAGTAAATGTAACATACGCCAATAAGGACCAGGCCAGGCAGTAAGTCCTCATTTATTTATTTTTAGTTTTTTTCTGACCCTTAAAATCGTTTTTCTCTTATGTATTAACATTTGATACAGTCTCTTATTTGTCATTTATTTTATATTTACTTTTTAAAATCAAAATACTAAGGTTACATTCTTCATCCAACTGCTTATATGTAAGCCTGCATGTTGAGTTTAGTTGGATTACCTTTTGAATAGGAACATATCTACTTACACTGGGGAATTGCCCTTGTAAACCTTTATGAGGGAGTAAGGTGATTTAAGATCAAACAGTTCTCTCGTTAATTGGTGTATTCAGTTTCCTGATGTCTGACCAGATGTCCTCTTGAGAAGAGTTGATTCCATGCAAGTGAAAAATGCCCAGATTGAAGATAACTATAGAACGATTTGAGTCTAGGTGAACATTCATAGAATTTCTTTTTAATAGTAAGAAAATCAAACTTTGGAAAGATTATAATGTCTTAAAGTGATTGAAAGCTGTTGGCATTTGTCAGACACAGAGGTATTTCTTCTGGTGTATATAATATACAACCCCATACATTCCAGTTTGGCACCTTTTTAACCCTGGGTTTACTTTACTTTATTATCTTTTTATATGCAAGTCTTTTTCAGTTTCTAATTAAATATTTCAAGACTGCAGAATTGGAAGCAATGAAATCTTCATCTGAATATTCACTGACACTTTATTAGAATTATAAGGCCACTTGATCAAAAAACAAAAAACAAACTCAATGTGGCATGTAAAATTAAAAACATTGTAAAACCAAACCATAAAAATAAATGCAGAAATGCCAATATATTAGAGAGGTATAGAAGTTATAAAACCCATTCATCCTTTATCAGTGGATTTGCTATTTTAGGTCTGGTTTATTGCAAATTTGGTAGAATTTATATTTTAAAATCTTCTCTGCCACAGATGCACTCATTAACAGAGGAAACTGGACCTCTACTGGGCAGAGCTGGTTGTGTACAGTGTTGTATAAAATGACCACAGTTCAGAATTGGCTATCACTCTAGTAGAAGCAAATTCTACAGCAGTAGGCACCAGTAAAAGTTACATCTGTCTACATGCCCTGCCCTATTTTTTGCAAAGTTAAGAATACTTTCTTAAAAAATCATAGTGAGGAGTCACATTTTATAGTGTACAGATGGTCCTCAGCTTACAAGCATTTGTTTAGTGACCATTTGAAATTATGATGGTACTGAACAAAAGGACTTATGACCCCTGTCTGAAGTTATGGCTGAAATAAAACATGATCACATGATTCTGGAATGCTGCAAATAGGCATAAATGCAGCCATGTTGCAGAGTATCCAGATTGCAGTCATGTGAACTCTGGGTGGGGGAAAGAACTGTTGGAACTTTAGATTCAGGTCATAAGTCCCCCAATTTCTGAATTGAAAAAGCTTCTTTCAATGAGAAAGTTTTTAAAGAAAACACCAAGAATGTCCAGTTACCCTTTGGAAAAAACACTTTTGGGACAACCACAACCTGGATTGAGAATATCCGTAGACAAGTCCCCTTTTTTAAAACACTAAGTCACTGGTTATAAATCAAGGACTACCTGTATAGCCTTTATAATATAAAAGTATTATGGGTGATAAACAGTTGAAGAAAGGATACATTAACTTTTTAAAAAATGTGATATTGACCCAATGCTGCATCAAAGAATACTATAAAATTACAAATGTATATGTGTAGAGATAGCTACCCGTAGTATTGGGGTATATTTTTTTCACCAGTTTTATGACTTGTAATATTTTGATGTCTACATTTGTTTGGTAAATCTGGTGTCACTCCACTACAAAATGAAAATATTAAAATGGAATTCTGTGCCACCTAGTGGCTAACTGAAATTAATAATTTAGTTTATTTTTTTCTGCATGGTTCTCTACATATTTACACTTGCTTTTGCTCAATCATTTAGTCCTATTGACAATTTTCAAAGAGCCGTTATAGAAATAAGTCTCCTAGATTTGTGTGTTGTAAGAGTTGGATGAACAATGTAGTATTAGATCATTTCCCTACAAAGAACAGTTTACGTGTTAAAGATTTTTTACTAGACATTGGTTTCAGTACACATGTCTCACAAGGGTGCAATTTTGAAGTAAGGTGCTGTTCACATTGGGTTCTATCGCTTGTCTGTGGGAAATATATATGTGGGTGCATGCATGTGCATGTGGACTAAAGATTTAATACTGAATCATAGATATTTAATGATTTTTTTTGGTAGTATACTATGTTTTTAAAGTCATAACCATTCTAAATTCACTTTTATGTAACAAAGTTGTTTGGTTAGTTAGGTTTCAAATTTACCGTGACTTTTTAAAAAAATATTACAAATTGGTCAGTACTAACTAATTGATAATTTCAATTAATTTATACATTATTGTAATTAGATATTTGCCTAAGTGAGTAACTCTTGCCTCCGGGCTGCCAGGTGCAGTTCATGAACAGCTGCATGTAAGTAGAAAAGGGGGGAAAGAGCAAGTTTGCCAAGACAGATTGGCTGCTTGCCCTTCAAAAGAAACAAAATAAGGATGCTATCACTACTTGTATTAGTCCTCTGGTTTGAAATGAGTTTGATATGTGAGTGAAGGGTTAATGTTATAATACATTGCTACACTGATTCAAAAATGAGTTATGGAGGAAGCAGGAATTGTTCTGTTAGGAAGACAAATTGTTTAAATAGACCCATGATAATATACATGGGGAACTCGGTTAGAAACTCATGTTTGAGTTGAAAGATGTCGTATTAGATATTTTAATTGTATATAAGGTTTTCTAAAACTTGGTGATTTGGGGAAGGCAGAGAAGAAGGGGGGAAAAAACAACTCTTCCTCTTCCTGTTCACGTAGGATTTGTAGTTTTGATTAAAAGGCAAACGCTTTTCTTAAGAGAATGCAATAAAACCTTACCTTCGGATTTGTTGTCTAAAAAGTCATATAATATGAAGGAAAAAGCAGACAGGAAGATGAAAGAATGACGATTCAAATTTAACTTACAGATCTTTTAATGGTCACAGCTGAGATTGGCAACTCTGCTGTGTTGTTGTTTCTAAGTGAAACATGACCTTGTCCAACTTACAACATGAGTTCTGTGGTTGTTAAGTAAATCACCTATGGTTGCTAAGCATGGTCACATAACCACAACTTGTGACTAACTGCTAGCTTCCCCATTGATTTTCCTTATTGGAAGCCAGCTGTGAAAATCACAAATGGTGTGATCACATAACTGCGGGACACTTCAAATGTCAGAAATGTGCACCAATTGCCAAGTGCCTGAATCATGACCAAGGGGGGTATTTCAACCATTGTAAGTTCAAGTACCAGTTGTAAACCTGCTTTTTAAGCTCTGTTGTAAATTCAAATGATCATTAAACAGGACAGTCATTAGTTGAAGACTACCTATATTTGGAATTTGAATTTCTTGAGCGTTCTGGAGAATAGGATCCAGCCCAAAATCCAGTTCTTTTCCTTCTACTTGTAATGTCATAAATTAGGACCAGAGTCCTTTCCTCTTATCATGTTGCCTATCTGCGAATGATAAGCAATTTTAAGATTCCAGCCAATCACATCTTCCTTTCTAAGGGGCTCTTTTTTGCCAACTTACGGCTATCTGTAAAGAGAAAGGAGTTAAATGTGGCTCTTCAAAAGCCAGCACTCAAAACACTTTAGAACTGGGAACACTTTCAGATGCTGGCTCCCAAAGTACTTTTTGCTCTAGGGAAATAGGAAAAAGGCAGAACTTCAGAGAAATTCTGCTTCATGTTGCTATTAATAGTGCTTTTGAGTCATCTTAAGGCATTTCCCCATGAGGAAGGAAGGAGATAATGTTTAGGCATAAAGAAAAGGGTTATTTATGATCTCATGAGCCAGATGGGACAGTTTACCATTCCCAATGAAATGCTATACCATAATTGATTGGCTTTCTGTTCTGCTGCTTCATCTGCAACAACTTACTTTCTTTGTAAACTTATACAGAGCAATAGAAAAATTGAACGGATTCCAGCTTGAAAACTATTCATTAAAAGTTGCATATATTCCTGATGAAATGGCAGCCCAGCCACCTCCTCAGCAGCATCCTCAAGGTAGACGTGGATTTGGGCAGAGAGGTCCCCCTAGACAAGGTTCACCAGGTGCAGCAACAAGACAGAAACCACAGTCTGATGTTCCATTACGGATACTTGTTCCAACCCAGTTTGTAGGAGCTATTATTGGAAAAGAAGGGGCCACAATCAGAAATATCACAAAGCAGACGCAGTCAAAGTAAGTCACTATATGAAGTCTTTATTATCAATTATTATTAGTTTTATTATAATTTAAAGTGTTACATTGTTACATTTATGTTATTGAAATACTTATAATTTTTAATTGGAAAAGAAGACTGACTTTTGCTTCATGAGTATTTAGTTCAACGGAGATGGTGCTAACTGGGTTATAGTGCTATTAAGAGTTCTTACATTTAAGAATCCAGATAAACATTAGAATGCGTCACCTTTCATTATATTGTCTTGCATCTGTATTTCCCCAATCTGGATATTAAGGAGGCAGGTACTCAAGAGGATGGAAAGGAAAAAAACATTAGGGTCATTCACAGCTCATTCTTCATCAGCACATCATGTTTAGACTGTTGTTACTGATTTGGCCGTGTCTGACATTTTTGCCCAGTTCCATTATTTAAATTTAATAATATTTAATTTAATTGTTTTGGTAGGTCATTGTTAATTATTTTTAAAGCTTGAATGTGTATTTTAATAAACTTCACTGAGATAGGATTTTTAAATCTTTTTTTTTAAAAGTGCATTCAGAACGATATTTTAATATACATTTTCACTTCTTTTAAGAACAATTAAAAAGTAATTCTGTAAGACTTTTGTAAGTTGAAACCAAGTTCAGGTAGAATACTGAAAGCATAGTCAATTTGTGAACTGAAAATGGGAGAGATGAATTTGTATGAAAGAGAGAAGCATGGATGTCTGTAAGATGTTTCCAATTATCAAAACTATAATCTGGCAGAATGGAATTTGAATAAGGCCAATATAGAGAGGTAATATTTTTGCATTGAAGAATGCCCAATGAAGACTTTACATTTCATTGTACTTTTCCTATACTATATTATTTTTGTTGAAGCAAATAAAATTGCAGTCTGGTTTTTTTAGCTGCATTCACTGATTGCAGATTTTTGTACTTTATTGCTTATTTTGACATCCACTTTTTTTAGTGAATTTTAGGATTGTTTGAAAGTCAGGCATAACGTCCTGTTCTTCACTGAAACCGACTTGTAGGTCTGAAAACGGCACTGAATTAATGTAGTAGTTCTAGAAGTGCAGTACTACAAGTATTGAGATGGATGGCAAGCAGTTGATCAAGACTTGATATTCTATGTTGGCACTACAAGGAGACAGAAGAATTTGAAATTTTGCAAGTCCCAAAGTAGGGAAAATGTAGCAAGTCGTTGATATTTCTGTATATGTTAAATGACTGATCAAACCACTTCAAAACTTTTGTTCTGGTAAGCAGATCTTATAACAATGGGTGAATGTGAGTTATTGTGACTGATCTTTAAAAGGGTAAGTATAAAAAGTCATTTGAAAGTTACAGGGCTTCTAGAAAAAAAATCCCATAATAAAATACCGGCAAATCATTTCCATGGAACTAAGCTCAATTTCAGAGGGACTTTGTCTAAAATTTGATTGGATAAAAATATGTATAAATTACTCTCTTGAGGATTTGGTTTAATCCCTCAAAGGAAACGTCTTCTGTATGCACATTTATCCTATGACAGATGCAATCTAAATGAGGTTAGACAACAAGCCCAATGGATTGAATTAAATGTATCATGATTATTAATGAAAATGCATTAATCTGACAGTCAGTTACGACATTTAAATTTTGTTCTATTGATTTATTTTCAGTAGACTCCGATTTTGTTAATAGACTCTGATTTTGAAAATCACAAATTTTTGCATTCCCCCCCCTTTTTTTTTTAGGATTGATATTCATCGTAAAGAAAATGCAGGAGCTGCTGAAAAACCAATCACAATCCATTCTACTCCAGAAGGATGCTCAACTGCTTGTAAAATTATCATGGAAATAATGCAAAAGGAAGCTCAAGACACTAAATTGTGAGTAAAGGTGTTTTAGTAAGTCTGCCTTGCCTGCCTGTCTGTCTCAAATATAGGTAACCCTTGAGTTATGACCACAATTGAGCCCAAGATTTATGTTGCTAAGTGAGAAATTTGTTAAGTGAGTTTGTTCCATTTTGCAACTTTCCTTGCCACAGTTGTTAAGTGAATCACTTCAGTTGTTATGTTAATCACACAGTTGTTAAATGAATCTGGCTTCCCCATTGACTTTACTGGTCAGAAAGTCACAAAAGAGGATCACATGACCCTGGGACACTGCAACTATCATAAATGTGAGTCAGTTGCCAACCACCTGAATTTTGATCATGTAGATGCTGCAACAATTGTTAAGTGTGAAAAAGGGTCATAAGTCAGTGCCTTTTTCAGTTCCTAAATGAACTGTTGCAAGTTCATTTACTTACTAGAGGTCACTTTAGTCACTAAATGAACTGTTGTAAGTCGAGGGCTTCCTTTACTTAACTATGGCAAACATATTATATACAAAGGAATTTTAGGTCTTAATCCTGTCTGTATATGTTGAAGAAAAGAGTTAGACAAAAGAGAGGTTTAAGTTAGCTATTTCTTAAGCATATTTTGCACAGTTAAAATACATCTATAGAGATAGATGTAAATACTGATGTGGGAAAATGAAGCCAAATTTCAAATTAAGAAATTTCAAATAAATTTCTTAACATTTCAGACTAGCAACTGAAATACATATAAGCCAGTAGTGAGTTTCAAAACCCGGAGTGCTTCTGTGCATGTGCAGATCATTTTTGATGGCATCTGGGTGTAGCCTCCCACCGCCGGCACTACCAGTTCACCTGAACCCACCACTGATATAGAGTGGTTCTCAATATTTTTAGCAATCACAAATAGTATCGAAAAATAATTTTAACTGTTGTATAAATTGAACAGTAACAATTGAAACATGGTAGAAGTGTTAATAATAGTTGAAGTTACTGCATTTTTTTTTTAAAAAGCAATTTTAAATGGTCTAGTTCAGTGATGGCTAACCTTTTCCAGACTGAGTGCCCAAAGCACGTGCTTACGGGAACCCCCAAAATGCAATGTGTGTGTTGCCCCATGCATGCACTCTGCCCCCGTGCATGCGTGTGTATCCCACGCATGTGCTGTGCCCCTGCACATGCGCATGTGCTCCTGCACATATCCTCCGTGCGCATGCGTGCCCCCGCATGCACCACGCCCTCAAAAATGCTTGCATGGCCCCCCGCATTAGCCCCTCCCCTGCATGCATGCGCCCTGCCAATGCACATGCACGGCAGAGACTCAAAGACCAGCTGGCTGGTGGGAGGCGCACACACATGTGTCGCAGAACTGAGCTGGGGTGACGGCTTGCGTGCCCACAGAGAGGGCGCAACGTGCTACCTCTGGCACATGTGCCATAGGTTCGCCATCACTCGTCTAGTTCAATGGGCTATTTCATTGAAGATTTAAAGTCACATTGGCCTAGGAAAAAACTTTACTTTCACCAATCTTTCAGCTCTAAAATAACCACAGTTTGATGCTTTCATTTCTAACTTCTTGTTAATACAGTAGTAAAAGTAAAGTCATAATCAAACAGCTCATCTAGTTATTGTGGGATAGTACTAAATGCATTCTGTTCTTCCCTAAACTCTGATAAGATGGTGTCCTAGACAGATTATAATTACTGAATATAAAAGAAATCAGAAGTTATTATTAGAGATAGGAAATAATATGAAGAACAACTGATAAAGCTTCTTCCCATAGAAACACAAGAATTCTGATTAAACTAAAAATAAATTTGCTTTGGAGTCAAAGTATGAAAAAACCCAGTCTATCTATATTAGAAAAACTGTAGTATATTTCCAGCAAACGTGGTATCTTTAAAATTAAGCCTTATTTCAAACATATTCCTAGGTAAGAAATCAGCAGTTGTGTTCTTAATGATCATATAGATCAGGGGTCCCCAACATTTCGGACCTCAGGGACTACTAAATTCATAATTTTAAATCCCGCAGACCACTAATACGATCTGCCTAATGACTGGTTGGGTGGGCGTGGCTAAGTGGTCATGTGACTGGGTGGGTGTAGTCAACTTGGTGTCACTCGCATTGAGGGGAGCCTCACCAGCCTCTACTCACCCCTCCTCTCCCAGCCCCTCCTCTCCTCCCCACCCGGGGCCCCAACAGGAAGCAGTTGTAGGAGCTAAGCAGCCACAATGAGAAAGAATTGGCAAAACAGCTGCTCAGTTCAAATTGGATCTGACCGGGAAGGAGGCTCAGCAGAAGCATCTCACTGAGGACTACGAGCATAGGCTTTCCAAGCAGAGGGAAGACCTGCTGTAGTGCAAGGCCAGGTACCGGCACCTGGAGGCTTAGTGGGCTGAGATGATCAGCCAGTTCCAGTCCCACGGAAATAAGGCCCTCCAGCTCTTCGCCACCAGCAGCGCTTCCTCCAGCCTTCACCCAAAGCCCCGCACCAGGAGGCTGAAGCAGACCCCATGTCGGAATTTCTGCCCCCTCCAACCCGCACAAAAAGACTCTAAAGGGGTAGACTCTCTGCAGCAACACAAACATTCATTGCATGTATCCATCCCATGGGCTGTAGTTTGAGGACCCTTGATTTAGTGCAATATAAAAATGCAAATAATTTTTCTGTGGACCACCAAAATTTTCTCATGGACCACCAGTGGTCCATGGACCACCAGTTGGGGACCGCTGATATAGATAGTATAAAGGTAAATATATGTATGTATGTATGTATGTATGTATGTATGTATGTATGTATACTCAAAGCACTTTGAAAATGATGGGCCTAAAGCTTCAACCTTTACTCTTGAGGAAATTTAATTTTCCAGAATAGTTTGAGAATTTCTTGATTATATAATAAACTATATGAACTTGAAAAATGACACTGTTTCTTAATTTGTGGTTGATAAATTATGTGACTTTCATTTATATGCCTGTCTGGAATGTTTACAGCACAGACGACATTCCCTTGAAAATACTGGCACATAATAATTTTGTTGGCCGACTCATTGGTAAAGAGGGACGGAATTTGAAAAAAATTGAACAGGATACTGACACTAAAATAACAATATCTCCGTAAGTATTTGGTATTTTAAGGAAGTATGCAACAAGTCAATCTTAAAATGCTATACGTGTTAGAACTACTAACTGCCAAAAGGTTTTTAGAAAAGAAGTATTAACTGCATTCACAGAGTTGCTAATTCCATTAGGTTATGTCTGTGATAATCAATATATTTTCTTTGCATAGAAATGTCATGTTACACCATAAACTTATTGTGCACATAAATGCTAATATAGATTACCTATATATATATATATATATATATATATATATCAGATATGTAGTTCAATATATTACATTTGAAAAATGTTACAGAATTCCCAAGAGATATTAATGTTTCCAATGCAGTGCATTCTATTGTGTCTAAATTTGAGTAGAATGTCATGACATACTTGTATAATATCGAATTTCATATTTTTCATTAGTACTTATGATAATATGGAAGTTCTTTGCACTAGTTTAGACTTCCTGAAGCTTTTAATCTTGGATTACTTCAACTAGGAGCCTTGGTTGTACAGTGGACTAAAACACTGTTATTAACATCTGCTGCTTGCAAGTACTGCAAGTTCAAATCTCACCAGGCTCAAGG
>JANHZT010007175.1:53622-65186 GCA_032468215.1 Stegonotus admiraltiensis | reverse complement strand
TAGCTGACGTCCTTCAGCCATCCACTGCAAAGTTCACAATAGGAGCTCAGCTGGCAAATTTAAGAAACGAAGTGACAGAACCTCTAGCTAAGATTCTGTGCAATTTGGAGATGCCCAAAATCCCACTCCTGGCTGGCCCCACCTACTCCACCCCTCCCAGGAGTCCCCATGCAGCCTGTTTTGGATGTAGGGAAGTGCAGGGTGCACGTGGAGGCTCGGGGATAGCAAAAAACAGGAAGGAAGTTTCTGGCTTCCAGAGGGCCTCCAGAGCCTGGGGAGGCTGTTTTGTTGTTTTTTTACTTTGATTTATATGCCGCCCTTCTCTGAAGACTCAGGGCTGCTTACAATGTGTTAAGCATTTTTGCCCTCCCTGAGGCTCATAAAAAGCCTCCAGAGCCTGGGGAGGGCAAAAATGCCCCCTCTGCCTTGGTGCAGGAGGCTGACTAGGCCACGCCCACCATGGCCACACCCACCCAGCAACCGGGCAGCGAACCCCTTGCTAAAAATGGTTGTTGCTGAACAATTCTGTGGGCTTACCTGATAAGGATACAATAATTGTTCTCAGTGGTAAATCAACAGAATGTAGCTTGACATTTGCAAAACTTTGCAAAACTTTGCTTAATACTGCTATGTGAGAAATATACACAAAGGCTTGTTTTGCAATACCACAACATTCTGCTGGCTAAATATAAATGTAAGAACACTATCTAGATAATAGAACAAGTAGAGTGACTTCTGTAAATGTTTCCTTGATTTTTGTAAAAGGTTCTGGACTACTCATGAGTCAATAGAAAACCTGATGCTGAGTACAGTTGAAATCTACCCTTTCCACATTATCTTTTCCTTTCCTTAATTTCAAAAGAGCTGGGATAGAAAGCCATTTGCTCTCTTAGAGCATAGCACTCAAATTGAACCCTCCCTATTTAGAAACTAATTATAATCCAAGCAGTTTTAGAAAACTATTTACTTTTAATGATTTCTGGAGTTTGAGAAGAGATAGATAGATGACAGATGATAGATAGATAGATAGATAGATAGATAGATAGATAGATAGATAGACAGATATACAGAATGATGCCATTATACAATATATACAAAATGGATGAACTGCATTTTTCTGTGAAGTGAAAGATCTAAGACCTGATATTGACTTCTTCGAAGATAGTTTGTTAATCTGAGTCTAACAACATGAATTGTTGATAAAGCCAAAATCTACAAAAAAAGGATGCCATTGATCTAGTCTACTTATTAAGAGATGAAAAAGCAAAATAAAATAGCTTTTCTTTACATAAAATAATATGCCTATTAGCTCTGATAATCAGTTTTAAAATATTAGACAATAAGACAATCACAGATGTGGAAGCTTATGTTTCTTTATGGCATTATGAATCATATCCTTCCTTAAATCTCTCAATTCCTTATATTCCAATCCCTTGTTGGGTATCATTTTCATTGCTAAACATGCTGTTTGCCAATCAATTTATTAAGGTTTATCTTGCCTGTGCCAAAACAAATGTTCTTGCTCAAAGATAAAAGGAAGTCTAAAATTAAAATAATAATTTCACATCCTTGCTTTCAGAGCCTAATTATGGGAGAAATTTGGCACATAGAGACTCTTAAGGTGATATGGAACCCAATACAGCCCCTTTGAAGTTGACCCTTGCTGTTCACACTATGTTGAACAATTCATGCCTGCTGGGATTGTAATAATAGGGAGACTGTCTCTTGGAAAACAACTACTACTTTCTATATAATAGCCTTCTCCACTTTGGTATCATCCTTCAATTTGCATCATCCTTTAGCATGAATACTGCAGGAACTGAAAAGATGTAAAGTCAGGGCTTATCAGGTAAGCCCACAGAAGGTTAATGTAAAATTGTCTTGCTTTCTATATCAAGTCATTAAAGCATCTACCGTAACAAGGTACTTTTTCTGAAACAGAAAGACAATCAAGAAGGAGATAATTCTGAAGCTGCAAGCATTCAAATTCATGTCAAATATATTTATTATTATTTATTATTCAAATTTATATACCGCCCTTCTCCCTACGAGACTCAGGGCGGTGAACAGCCAAAAATAAAAACAGATATTACAAAAGTTAAGAACAGATTAAAAGATATTAAATAAATTTTGGCCCATTATTTTAAAACCACCCTAATAAAATCCAATTAAAACAAATGCAAATATATGGAGATTTCTACCTGGTATAGCTATCATTGCATTGAATTTAGCTTTCCTGCAAATATCTAAAATAGGGGTGTCAAACTCATGTCCTACGCTGGCCATGCCCACCCCCGTTTTAGTGATGGGGAGAAAAGTTGCGATATATCATGTGACTATGTGTCATCGCGAGTTTGACACCCCTGGTCTAAAAGATCCTGGCTGATTAGCAATGATATTGATGGGGTTAGAATTACGAATATTCGGCAATAGCGTATAATAGAACCCTTTGGAGAAAGGCAGGAAGACAAGGAAAGCGTCTCCCAGTGTATCAGGCTGTAGAGAACTCTAGAGGTTCCAGTTACAGGATCATGAGATGATCATGACCCTTGGTTTAATGTTGATCTGTATTGATTCAGAGAACGAACAAAGTCTTTGTTAGAAGTCAGGGCTATGCTGATTTTTTTTTTTAAAAAATTGATTGCGCATGAAATGAAGGGACTATGCCATGCTATGCTATGCCTATGTTTGTGGAGATATGTTGTGGACAAAATATTTTTGAAGCAGCCTGTGAATGTTGTAGAACAGGGGTGTCAAACTCAAGGTCCCAGGGGCCAGATCCGGCCTATGGGGTGCTTAAATCTGTCCCACGGGGCCACCCTGGAAACAGCAAAGGACCGGCCCATGGTGCCTCAGCCTGGCCCAGGCTGACTCGGTGCTGATCTACAACCTGGTGGTAGCTGTTTTCATTGGCAGAGTGCTGGAACAGGCTGTTACAGCAAAAAATGGAGCGCCCCTCATGAGCTCTGTTTGCTGGCAGATAGCTAGCAAAACAAACTTGCTTGCCCTCTGCTGCCTAGGGCAGTGAACAACCTGCACTACCATCCAGGGGTCCTCCACGTGGCCTGAGAGGGATGGCGAGGCTCCCCTGGAGGACAAGGGTTTGGTGTTCTCCCTGGTCTCGCCTTCCTCTGCTGGAGACAATTGATCCCCCCAACCCTACCTGGCACTCCACAGGCACCCCCGACCCGAGTGACATCAAGCTGGCCATGCCCACCCTGGCCACGCCACCCCACCAAAGTCAAACACAACTCTGATGCAGCCCTCAATGAAATTGAGTTTGACACCCTTACTGTAGAAGATGAGGCTGCTTACATGCTTCAAAAAGAGGACTTTATTAGTACATTATCTCTGCATTGTAAACCACTTCTTTGAGATACTTCACACAGCCCTGTTACAGGTCTCTGCTTCTGGATGGCTTTATCTACATACT
Source organism: Stegonotus admiraltiensis (assembly GCA_032468215.1). NCBI lineage: Eukaryota > Metazoa > Chordata > Lepidosauria > Squamata > Colubridae > Stegonotus > Stegonotus admiraltiensis. Next base: position 61,753 of record JANHZT010007175.1, on the reverse strand, counting down.
TGTAAAAATGCTCAACCAACTTATTTGACCATTATGCTGAACTTTGCTAAAACACAGAGTTAATCAAAAGCAGCACACTCTTCTCTAGTATGGAGCATCATGGTACTAAGTAAAGAAAAAGATTACTGTATGGCTGACATTGATAAATGAGCATTTGATATGCAATGTGAGTATGGGAAAAAGAAATTAGTTCTGTAATTAACTGCTTAAGGGCCCTCATCTTGAAAGTACTCTCTCACCCATCATGGCATGTGTGAAGAAGGCATAAAAATTTGAGTAATTTAAAATGTGCTGTGAATACTTCTAGAGACTCACAAACTATAATAGTATAGTATATGTTTTGTATCATTTCTCACTGAGGAAGCAGCAGCTGTTATGTGATATGATATGATATAGATGACATGATATAATATGATATATGATATGATGGAATATTTGAATATTTTTTCTTTTTCACTCACAATATCCTCAGTTTTCTGAAAACTAACACTATGGTTATTTACAAACATTATTCTTACATAATCAGATGTCATTAACAGAGTTAGTCAGAAACCTAAGAAAATATTATGAGACTATATTGACATTTTTAATGTTAACGTGAAGCCTATTTACTTCAAATCTGTATCTGTATCTAAATTGATAGATTCTTTTTAAAGTTTGACAATAAAATGAACACAAAAATATTATTTATACTTACATGATGCTTAGTATGTTTTATGCTATATGTTGTTATATGGATTAAGACAAAACTACAATGAAACAGAAAAACCCACAATTCATAGAAAACACAGAAGACCCGAATCAAACAGAAAACTGAGGAAAAGAATCTGTGAGAAAAGAGAAGTCAATTTAAAATTGAAAGCAGAGGAATAAAACATGGAAACTGAATCAGTAAATAAAAAGTCATGAAAAGAAAAAATTCTTTGACTTATACCAGAATATTATAAACACCAAATTATCCCCATGTCTAATAATGAGAGGTCAATAGGTAGTCCTCACTTGCTGACAGTAATTGGAACTAGAAACTTTGTTGCTAAGTGACATAGTCAAAAGATGGAATATCACATGACCACAATTTACCATGGCAGTCTTAGCAGTTCCAGTTACTGTAGCTAGGGTTGTAACATCCAGTGGCTACATGACTGCCATTTCCTACCTCCCACTGGCTTCCCCATTGACTTTGCTTGTCAGAAACTGGCAGTGAACATTGCAAATGATGATCACAAGTGTTTCATGGGACACTGTGACAATGGGATTGTGAGCCAATTGCCAAGCACCTGAATTACAACCATGTGACTACAAGGACATTGTGATGGCTGCAACTGCAAGGACAAGAACAAGTCCTCCTTCCTTGTTCATCACCACTCTAATGTCAAATGGTCACTGAATGAGTAGATGTTCAGGAAGAACTACCTATACTAATTAGCTCTTCCTGTCTATGCCACCTGTCATTTTTCATTAGGCAGCAGCTGTTAGAGAAGACACCAAACTCAGTGTCAGATGCCAGACTTAGAATTTAAGTGTCTGCAGGTTAAGGAGGGAGTTAAGTTCTCAGATGAAAAGGACTTTAAAAGACAATAGCAGCTCTCTGGATTGGATCCCAAAATGAACTGAAAATCTACCACAACTCAGCGGCAGAAATCTGAACAGGGCATCACATTTTCTGTTCCTCTTTTGCTGCCGTCTAATGGCAGTTCTCATTTTTGCACCCATGATCTGGTAGTGAAGAGCACTGAAATAGCTGGTGGAATCCAGATAGTGTTCCTCCATCAACACAAGATTTCTGTCAGCAAAATGGAGAAAGGAAGTATTTTCAACAGTTCTTCCAATTTTCAAAAGACTGTCCAACATTCCTGGAGAAATTTGGTGGGACACAATAGCCCACAAAAAGAGAAAAGCTAAGTGTTGCCATCCTCTTATTGTGCTGATGGAGCGTTTCCATTACAGAACGTTTGTTGGATTTGATCCAAGGTCATAATACCTAGGACCACTTAGTATTCTCAAAACCATATTTGATACCACGTGAAGCCTCTAGCCAATTTTAAAAGGAATGTTATGTACAGTGCTATAATTTCAAAAGTTTGCTAAATGTTGGTCACTTAATAGCCCTTGCAGCATGTAAGCCTTTATCTTTTATACTACTTTCCAGTTTGTTTAAGCGGAAAACCATATTAAAAAGGTGGGAAGTCAGAGCTTAATCCTATTATTAACAGAATGCCAACTTTTTTCTAACAGAGTGTATTTCACACTTAGTAACTTTAAAATATATGAACCTCAACTCCCATAATTAAAATTGCCAAGTGTGAAAAACACTGTTTTAACACCTAGTACAGTCATCTCAAATATCAAGTGGGAAGTCATGTAAATTTAAATTATTTATGTATTTTAAAAAAGAGCTTTATTGAAAAATAAACCCCACACTTTTTAGGAGGGCTTACAATTTGAATACCAATGCTCATGGAACTTTTTGATAGCTCATTCAACAGATCACATAGTAAAATGTGGAAAAACTATTATATTTGTTTCATAAAGGTTTCTAAAAGAGAATAAAAATATTTTCCCTTTTTAATTAGTTTTGGATCTTCTCCAGATATTAATTTGTTGGGATGAAGCTGTATTTTATTCTAAGTCAACTAAGACGTTCAAATGCGATGTGAACCAAAATATTAAAAAGTTTACTGCTTTATAAAATGAAACATATTGGGAAAGAGAACCTTGGTTATATACTTATTTAAAATGACTTTGTATTGTTAACATAAATTCCTAACAAATGGAATTTGGTATATTATTAGACAGCAGTAGTAACAAAACAGGACCTCCCCCAATAATAGTACCATATACATTAACATTGTAATGTCAGCAAAGGTAGTGTCCTTCTCTTGTCTTTCAGAAACAATCAAGACCATTGTTTAGGACATACTTACTTGAGAGTAAGTCCTAATGAGAATTACCATGCTGAAACTCCAGTTGATCACTCTGCCTATTTGACAACATGATTGTTCAAAGTGAAATGACATCCTTGAAGACAAAACAAGAGGTTTCTTAATATCCAGTCATGTCATCATTTGACAACTTGGACAGTAAATGGATACATGAAGGGTGGTTGGCACGTGTGTGTGCTTTTTCCAGATCAATGGCCTTTAATGGCCACTTAAAACAACCTCCTTGAGTTGGTTTACAGAAGGAAAAGTAGATGGTTGGGTATGTGGGGGTGGGGTTGGTGGAGAACCTTCTCCCAATGTAACCCAAGTGAAAGCACCAGAAAGACACATCCCTCCCCCACTCAAGTAATTAGCACTGTTCCTCATTTTAACTGCAGCTTGAAGCAAGCATGACAATATCTTTGGGATAGTCTCAAATTTCAAAGGTTGTCCTCAAAACCAGCTGCGGCTCATGGAATCCGGCTACTTTTTCTGCATAAGATATAATGCCAAGCTTTTTGAAATGAAAGCTGTGGAAGGACTAGTAGAGATTAATATAGCGAGTGAAGGGAAGAAATGCTTCTTGTTTGATAAAGCACAGATGTCTGCTTGATTTGTTGAGATGGCTGACAGTTGCTGATGGCTTGCAGCTTGGGATTTACCCCTTACCCTCACCCATTCACTGATCAGTTCAGGTTACCAATGTGCTAGAGATGCATTGCTGAGATCCAGTTATCATAAACTGCCTTGCAGGATGAAATAGTGAGCAAAAGATAACATACAAACTGGTAGCTAACTTATCTGATAATTTCCCAGGTACTATACTGAATAAGTAAGATTCATTAGCCATGAATCCACTTTGGCATGATACCTTAAATGGCCTTATGATAGTCACAGTCTCTCCCTCTCCCTCTCTCTCTCTCCCTCTCTCCCTCCCTCCCCCTCTCTTTCTATTCCTCTTTCTCTCAGGAAAGTTAGGAATTATGCGGGTTCCTAGAGAATAATTCTAAACCTAAATATATTTACTACAGAATGAGTTGCACTTAACAGTTCATATATCAAGCCAACCTGTAATGTAGCTGGTTTGTTTTTTTCTTAGCGTGTTCTGAGGTCCAGCCATTGTAATGTGCAAATTGTGGTTTACGGTGCAGGGTACTATCTATGCTCAGACATCAAGGGTTTTCCAGAAAACCATAATTAAGCAAAACTTGAATTAATGTAAAGTAACACAACTAATGAGATTTAATTCTGAGTAAACCTAATCAGATCTCCATTATTTGAAAGTCCGAATTTTACAGTGATGCTGTCAAGCTCAGGAAATCAGGAGTCAAAGTGGTTCAAATGAAGGCAGGTTTATTGCATGCTAACATTCTCTAAAAGAATCTGAACTTCTAATGGTCAAAACAAATTGGCAGTAGATAAAAGTCAATGTGATTCAAGGTGGGACTTAGATTTCTTGTGGGCATGAAGGGACTTGAGACTGATGACATGCTTGAACCCTCCCTCAGGTTCAGCATGCTCCAGAGGTGGTATTCAGCAGGTTCTGACCAGTTCTGGAGAACCGGTAGTAGAAATTTTGAGTAGTTCGGAGAACCAGTAAATACCACCTCTGACTGGCCCCGCCCCCATCTATTCTCTACCTCCCGAGTCCCAGCTGATCAGGAGGAAATGGGGATTTTGCAGTAACCTTTCCTTGCCATGCCCACCAAGCCATGCCACGCCCACTAAGCCATGCCATGCCCACCAAGCCACACCATACCCACAGAATCAGTAGTAAAAAAATTTGAATCTCACCACTGGCCTGCTCATCTCCTAGAGCTGCACAGTGATATGTACTTCTATCAAATTCCAGTTATATCAAGGACCTTCCCTCCAAATTAACAACCCAGACACTTTGCTCTAGGCCTCAAATAACTTTGATTTTTTTCCTTTTAGTATATTTTTTTCAGTGCTTTTCTGAAATCTGCATGCTACATTTCTCATGTGGTCCCAGATGCTTCCTTTTTTAATGATCCTAAAGAAATAATTTTTCCTTTTCACAGAAGATATTATATTGGTGCAAGTCTACATTGGTGTAACACTATTGACCAGGCAGCCATAGTGTTTGCAATAGAAACACTTCTTAACCACAGATTTTCCTTTATCCCACCTCTGTCATTGCTTACCCTGGGTTTCTGTGCTCTGAGTTTATGCCCTCTTAATAAGTTAGTTGATATGAAAGACTTATGAGTAGCATTTGCAACATCTCTAATAAATGAATTAATAAGATGTTTGGTAAAATATACTTTTGGAGTTTTCAAATGATCTGACCCTGAATATTCTTTACTATACCCTACTTTATTTATTTATAGAAACACTTGTTCTTAAAGATATAACCTTATACTGCTTAGTAATTGTCTTTGATTTTTATTAGAAATTATATTTGTTTATTTATTTGTCCACTGCATCAATCCAAGTGAACTTTAGACAGTTTATAGGCGTTCAAATATCAATAATCAATAATATATTAATGATTAAAACTACAAAAAATAAATATAATAAAAACATAGCAAATGTTTATATGCTTTTGGCTCCATAGTCACGCTCCAAATGCTTTCTGGAAACCTAGGTTTTTACAAGCCTCCAGAAGACTATGAGAGTGGGATCCATCCTTTCCTTGGGAGACAAGGTATTCCATAGCAAAGGATCTGCCATAAATAACATGCATTGTGGGGTCCCTTTCACATGTGTGTGTGGGGGGCTTAGTAGGCGTCCTCTGGCTGAGTCAGATGGACATAATTTATATGAGAAAGAATGATAGTTTACCTCAAAATGATAAATGACCTCTCACTTTTGAAATAAATATAATATCTAAATTTAGTATTAGAAGTAAAACTTAGAATTATAGATCTGAGTTCTAGGATTTCTGTGTACATTCAGTACTTGAAGATGTTCATATTGATACTTCCCAGAAATCTGTCCTTTTCTCCCTCCCTCACCCTCTTCTGTCAATTCTGTCTCACATCCCCCTTCTCTGTAAAATTCCAGTGTGGTTGCATATTATTCCCTGCTGACTGATGGAAGTAAAATAATTGTTTGGAATGTCTCATATGAGCTGTTACCAGATATGTTGAGGAGTGTGGCTCAAACTTGAGGGCACTTCTTAACTGATACGCACAAAGGAGATTTTGCAGATTAAAATTATGTCCTGGTGAATTAACTCAGTTACCATTCATATATAATAGATTCCTACAGTTAATGGTGTTTTTATTGACATAAAATCTGCAAGATGAAATTATTCAAGGAATTAATTGAAGTTGAAGCCCAGGATTACGGTGACAGAATCATTGGTCCCATTGTTCCATATAAAAAGGCTTGGATACTTGAGCTGATCTGCCGCCTCAGGAAACTGCATTATAGAAAAGACCTTTAAAAATAGGATTGGAGGAAAAGGATGTTATGGTTAATTAAAGGCAGTACCTAATTATTTAAGTGGAACTTTGAACAGATCTTTAAAAGACAATTTTTAAATGATGTTTTGTAATTGTAGTACAGGTAGTCCTTGAGTTATGTCCACAATCGAGCCGAAAATTTCGGTTGCTAAGTGAGACATTTGCTAAGTGAATTTTGCCCCATTTTATGACCTTTCTTGCCGCAGTTGTTAAGTAAATCATAGCAGCTGTTAAGTTAGTAATGTGGTTGTTAAGTGAATCTGGCTTCCTCATTGACTCTGCTTGTCAGAAGATCACAAAAGGGGATCACATAACCCTGGGCCACTGCAGCTGTCATAAATATGAGGCAGTTGCCAAGTATCCAAATTTTGATCATGTGACCCTGGAGATGCTGCAATGGTCATGTGAAAAACAGTCATAAGTCGCTGTTTTCAGTGCCATTGTAGCTTCAAATGGTCACTAAATAAACTGTTGACGACTACCTGTATAATAGTTTACCTCATGAGAAGTAAGTATACATCGTATAAAATAATATAAAAAGTAATAATGAGAAAGAAGGCTTATGTAATTGTTAAGAAAGAAAAACACAGAAAATGAAAATCTAAGTTTCTAAAATGCCTTTATTTATTTATTTATTTATTTATTTATTTGTTTGTTTGTTTATTTATTTATTGGTTTGATTTATATGCCTCCCTTCTCCAGAGACTCAAGGCGGCTTACAATGCATTACGCAATAGCCTTCATACTTTTGTATATACCTGCTTAGTAGGGCTTTCAGCCCCCCCTAAGCGGTGTTCTTTTACAAACATTATTACATAAAACAAAGCAGTTAAAATAATAATCAGGTAAAAATTAATTTATGAAGGGTTAATAGTATAGCTTTAATACTGAAATCTGTACAGTGGGCAAAAATAAAGCTAGAGGAACTTTCCACACCTGTAAAGCATATGGAATTCTAAACAATTAAAATCCATGAGTAGCTGAATGAAAGAAAGATAAACCACTGGATGTAAAAATTAGTGCATAGCATGTCTCAGAAGGTGCTTTTTTTAATCTTCAAAAGGCAACTGGATTATTTTTTCCTTGAGGAAAAAGAAGAAAATGCTTTGCTTCTCATCCAAGAAGCTTCTTCAGTTCCGATTGAATGGAGGGAATGAAAGAATATTCCTTGCAGTCCTATGGTCATTAGCATTCTTCCTGAGAGACATAAAGGCCACTTAGAGATTTATCTGCCCACTGCAAGGAATATATGAGATATCCTGTATCTACTGTTTGAAATGAGCAACTTTACAAATAGATAGATAATAGATAAATGATAGATAGATAGGTGATAGGTGATAGATGTTAGATGTTAGAGGATAGAGGATAGAGGATAGAGGATAGAGGTTAGATGTTAGATTCGTGATGGCGAACCTATGGCACGGGTGCCACAGGTGGCACGCAGAACCATATCTGTGGGCATGCGAGCGTTGCCCTACTCAGCTCCAGTGCACATATGCACACCGGCCAGCTAATTTTCGGGCCTTCCAGGCCCACCTGAAGTCGGGAAATGGGCTGTTTCCAGCCTCCGGAGGGCCTCCCGGGTGGGGGACAGAAGGCCCTTTTCGCCCTCCGCAGGCTCCAAGAAAGCCTCTGGAGCCTGGAGAGGGCAGAAAACAGGCCTACCAGGCCCACCGTGCCATCACGTGCCAAAAGTGGGGGTAGCGTGGGGGGGTCACGTGCACATGTGCAGGGTTGGGGTGCATTGAATTATGGATATGGGCCCCCGCCTGCCGGGGG
>JANHZT010007174.1:41993-55700 GCA_032468215.1 Stegonotus admiraltiensis | reverse complement strand
GCATTGTAAGCCGCCCTGAGTCTCCGGAGAAGGGCGGCATATAAATCAAAGCAAAATAAAATAAATAAATAAAATAACAAAAAGCAACTGCTTTCTTAGAATATGTAAACAACAAAAACCATTGTTAAGATTTAAGTAAAGTATAGAAAGTATCTGTTTCACCTTCTGCTAAAATACTTCAACTCTACCAATTGCACATAGAGACATGTTACTCACACTGAATAATGTAATGTGAATATGTAACAATTTGAACATGTAAGTTTTCAATATTCATTTAAGTTATTTATTCATTATAATTTATAATATTAATAATACTTACTAAATTTATTTCCCCAAATACAAGGAAATAGTGTCATTTTTTTAAAAAATTAGCTTTGGCCTAAATTTTCAAATTTATTTTAAAATATTAGTTCACAAAGATTTCTATTAAGCAGTATTTAAGCTTGCTTCCTATACTGTATTCCTGTAAAATAATTTGGGAATAGCTAAGAAATATTTTTAAAAATAGATTTTATATTCACTGTTCTTTCTTTTACAGGGATACAGAAACAAAACCTTGTGTATAAACAATAAAAAACATATATTATTGATTACCAACCACATGTTGGTTTCTGTAGTTGAGACATTAATAGATGTTAATTTTTATGTACTGTGAACCCAAAAAACTGCTTATTAGGGCTGTCTGGTTGTTTCAGGTTTGTAATGGGTTATTCTAACCATTTCAGAAATATTCTGATCTTGAAATAGATATGTTTTGAGGTCAGAGTGGGGATATTTCAGAATGAGAACACATCCAGATTTGTAAGACTATCCAGTCTTGTTCAAAACAACTGTTTTGAGTTCAAATAATAGTCTTTAGAACAGAGGTGTCAAACTGGCGGCTCACGGGCTGGATGCATCATACGCAGGCCACATCCACCCCAGCTCCGTGAATGGGAAAAACGTAGCGGAACAGCAACGTGACATGTCAAGTTTGACATTCATGCTTTAGAACTATACACAATTAGAATTTGCAGTATTTTGCAAACCCCTACCCATACCTTTTAATGTTTTTGTTAAAAATGACAGTGTGGTGACTCAGTGTTTAAGGTGCTGGACTTATCAGCTGGAAAGCTGGCAGCCCAGATTTGAGACCCGAGTGCCACACGACAGGATGAGCTCCCATCCTTGCCCCTCTTCTGCCCGCCTAGCAGTTCGAAAGCATGCAAATGCAAGTAGATAGATACCATTTTGGTGGGAAGATAATGCTCTATGATGTCTTGCTGGCCACGTGACATGGAAGTGTCTTCAGACAGCGCTGGCTCAATCACCTTGAAATAGATATGAGCATTGTCCCTATAGTTGCTAATCACTAGCAGAGTAAAATCCGCAGGGACTGCTTTACCTTTATCTTATTGATTGATGGAGATGCTTTGGCTACCTGTTTTTTAAAAAGTTTTTTCAAATTTATTGTAAGATAAAATACAAGTAGAAATAAAAATTAAGAAAGAGAAAGAAAAGAGAAGTGCAGAAATAAAGGTAAAAAATTATACAATCCCAAACTTTTGCTTTACAGTTCTAAAAGTTTTAAGCAATTTCTATAACTACAAAGTCATTCTAGTCATCCAATCAAAATTTCATTTTTTTCAGTTTTGAGTATAAAATCCAGATGTAATTTCAAAATCAAAACAAAACTGGATAAATTCTTATCTGTAATTAGAATAGCCAATTTTGATATCTCCCAATCTCTGCCTACCATCATTTCTTCCATTGTGGGAATTAATGTGTCTTTCTACCTTTGTGCATATAAGAGTCTCACTGCTGTCAACATATATAACAACAAAGTTCTGGATTTTCTTTCAAGTTCTTTATCCATCAAACCTAAAAAAAAAACCTTCCGATTTCAGTTTTACATATTTTTTAAAAATCTTCTGAATTAAGAAAAAAATCTGGTCTCAATATTTCTTTGCTTCATAAGTCCACCAGAGATGACAAAAAAGTACCATCTTTACAGTTGCATTTCTAGTTTGAAACTCCTTTATACATCTCTGACAATTTTTCAGGCGTTAAATACCAACAATACATCATCTTACAAAAATTTTCTTTCAAATTATATTTGTGTAATCTTTATACACGTATCTTCCATTGATCAATCATTATACTATAACCAAATCATACAATCTTTAACATACTCATTTTCCTAATTTAGTTTTAAGAACATTTTATAAATCTTAGAAATAACATATTCATCATTAGCACACAATCCATTTCAAATTCACTTTTTGCTAATTCAAAACCATGCTTTACCTAAATTAAACCATTCTTTTTCTGATATATATGTGTATCAATGGCAAACACCCCCTTCTGTCTTCAATTCTTCTTTCCTCAAAATTAGCTTTATCTTGAATAAAACAAAACCACTTTAAAACCTGATGTTTTTTTCTGAAATGAAGTTTCAGATGTTTCAGAGCAGAAAAAAAAGCAAGGCGCAGAGCTCACAACCAACGAACCTGTTGCTAAAATTCACCTCTGGAACAGCTGATTGGGGGTATTCCGAAAGGGAGATCTACCCGCCAATCAGCTTTTTTCTTATTTTCCTCCCCAAAAACTAAGGTGCATCTTCTACTCAGGTGTTTCTTATACTCCAAAAATACAGTACTTCTGTCCACCTGTTGACAGGTGGAAGTAATTTCCCACTACTCATCTTCAATTTACTACAGTAATAATAAGAATAGTCAGAATATTTTCTTGAACTTCATTAACATTGTGATAGGATTTTTTGTTTAATTTGTTTTGTTCTCTAATAATAATTTAGTTGTGAAACAACATAATTGTTTCAGATTATCGTGTTTTGATACACATGTCTATTTCATGCTTTTATTTACTAATGCATTTAGAAAGTATTGCCATCTATTTTATTATAAATTAATATAGTGGTATAAATTCATACTAATTTTATTGCATCTGATTGATCAATTCATTCTTTCTTTTTGTTCCTGTTCATTGATAACAATAAGTCAAGGGTCCTGATTCCTTTAATGGCAATTTGAACAAATAGCAGGCTGATGTGCTCAGATTGTTACATTTGTGTACAACGTACATAAAGAACATAGTGTGAAATCGAGTTCCAGAATTAAACTTTGTTATACCAAAGCAAGTTAACATTTGTAAATCAGCTTTAAGTTAGAGTTTCTGGTTGATGTATAAATCCTAGCCTCTTCGGATACATAAAAGATAATCCCAAATTTGATATCATGTTAAGTCTGCTTAGTTGCTTCTTTGCTTGTACGTGTGGAGCAATAAATCTGTAATACAATCTGTAACAGGTTGCATGTACAGACACAACCTGTTTACAGTTTTCAGTAAAGTAAAAGAAAACAATTTTGTATATAATTTTTATATACAATTGTAGCCTTTGTTTTTTATCATCACTTGCTGTTTTAAATATTCTCCAATTTTTATGTATGCTGTTGTGACAAAATCTGGATACCAGTCTATTGGAAGTCTGCTGCTTGTAAAGAATTTAGAAAAGACACAGAACATGCAAAGATTAGATCTATATCAAATGAAATATAATGCAGAAAGACCCATAAGGTGAACTATTAATGTTCCAATCACTTTTGGAACAGAATACGAGATTAAATGGATGTTTAATCTAAATGAAGAGAATTCCTTTTAAATGTAATCTAATTACATTTAATATTAAATCTGTAGTGTAATATCTCTTCCTTTATCTAAACTATCTAGCCTTTTCTCTCGATTCGTACATATTCTTAAAATAAAATTACCCTTTAAAATAAAATGTAGAGAACAATTTCTCCTTGGAAACTATAACTTTGAATTCATATATTTTGTTTAGGGGTATTACTTTTACAGCTTGATTTTTTAAAATGTTTAATTTAAAATGTTTTAATATTATTTTAGGTATATTAATGTGAATATAATATTTTTCATCTGTCAGTACATTGATCTGGGAAACCATGACTCATCTTTTTTCCACTTTGAAAGGAGGTTAAGATATTGTGTAATAATGATGCAAAACCTACAAACCATAACTTTAAAATTGGATTGGTCAAATCTGCAGTACAAAAAAAATCAGATTTTTTAAAGCAGCATCTTTGGTTCGAATATTGTGTTGCTGCTTTCTGTAGATTTCAATATTAATGATAGTGGATTTTTTTTAATGAATTTGTTTTTTTATTCATTTTATATTGGAAAGATTGGCTACAGAGGTAAAAGAAGAAAAATCCTTTTATATATTTATTTTTTTTTAAAAATAGTTTTGAAGCAAATATAACAAATTTTGCTATAAAAGTAAAAATGTTAAGCACCTTCATCTCCTACAATCATGCTAGTTTCAAATTGAACTGAAACCAACACAATTTCATTGTTTAGCCATTCATTTTAGAACAAAAATGAAGATAGAATAGCTAGGAAATTAAAAATAGTGAGTAGACAGCATGTAGATAAATGTTATTGAAGCAAAATTAAGAATAAATGACCACTAAAGATAATTTATTAATTATTTTGAGACTTTTAATTTTGTTTGAAATTGGTTGTAAATAACCATTTACAAAAAAATATATACAATCCAGGAGAATGAAACCTACATATTTCTTTTCCTATACAGTATTACAAAACTCTTTTAACACAAGATGTAATGGTTACTGTAACCCTGAATCTTTACAAATGAAAGACAACAGCTACATGAAGCTAAGATGGAATTTGTATTAAGACCCACTAAATTGAGAGGTCTAGTTTTTGTTTATTGGTTGAATAGCAAAATACCATAAAAATGCAAGTATTTGAAAACTTACTGTTTCTCAGAGTATTAAATAATTTCTGATTAAGCAGAGTTTTGGAACAGATTTTGTCTCCAGGCCAGTGTTTGCCTACTTTTCCACAACAGGTTTCTCCTTGGTTTGGCCTTTTTATTTAGTTTATCTAAGAATATGCATCTGCCATTGTTTTTCAAAAATGAATTTGCTGCAGATCTGTTTTTCTGACTTCTGGAAAACCTAAAAGAACTGTTTAGTAAGCCTTCCAAATATAGGCTCATTTTATAGATGTATAGTACAGTTTGCAGTACTAAAATGTCATTAGTTTTTCACTAAGAAAGGGGGATGTAGTCATGAAGACACTATATTTTGGGTAAACCAGAAGAATCAATACTCGCTAGGCTAGTTAGCATTCGTTTGGACCTTTGAGAGGGGTATAGGCGACATGCAGCAGAATCAGATTCCTTTGGCCTCACTCTTATCTCAGAGTGGAAGGATGAGAGTGGATGAAGTTTATTGAGAACTTCATTGTAAACTTCCCAAAAGGTTCAATAACAAAAGCTTTTTGAGGCTTTGATACTTGCCTAGTGTTTCTTTCCTTGATAAAGTTTTATGTCATACATTAACAGGGGTTCTCTATGCTATGTTTTATGAAAAAGATGGATGATGTTGAAGGTGGAGTTTAACTGACTTAGAATTAGGTTGTTAAACTTCAAAACTTTTCTGTATCATGTGGCAGAGTCACGTAGGAAACGCCCCTTCTCAGGGAAGTTTATCTGGAGTTAGGGTAGTTTGTGGTAACTTCTTTGTCATGGTACTTAATTCCTCTCCAGAGGAAAATCAAGCAAATAACAAGGGTTCACAGTTATCCATTCCCACAGGGGCGACTGTAGCAAAGAAATGTTATTTTGCTCCCTTAGTACATGTCCAGTATTTGTCCAGTGCAGTTTTTGTTGTCATCTACTTTGGAAAACAGAGAAAACTCTGCAACTCTCAAGTGCTTTCTGCAACAAATGTGCATAAAATGTTGAAACTTCTTGTTCTACATAATTTTGTTTCAGATTTAATTAAAATATCTAATATAATCTTGGACAGATGTATAGAATCTACTTCATTTTTTACAAGCTTGAGGGCGTAATTGTGATGCTTGTAGAAGTTTACACTACAATTTGCCTTCTGGACCCCTGCCCATTACACTTCATTTGAAGTCAGTTGGCAGGAGTAAGGGAAGATGAGTTTTATCATGGTTGCACAGTGAGCTAAGCTGCTGTTAAAGTAGCACTTAGCTGCCAGCTGCTTGCAATTACTGCGAGTTCAATTCTCACCAGGCTCAAGGTTGACTCAGCCTTCCATCCTTTCGAGGTAGGTAAAATGAGGACCCAGTTTGTGGGGGCAATAAGCTGACTTTGTATAACATATACAAAAGTATGAAAGCTGTTGCTTAATGCATTGTAAGCCGCCCTGAGTCTCCAGAGAAGGGCGGCATATAAATAAAAAAAATAATAATAAAAAATCATTTTAATTAGCAGATCTGCTTGAGGCTTAGAAATAGCTGAGATTTTATTTTCCATATGTACGCATGGACTTGTGCAAAAGCCCTGAAAGCTTGTGCGATTGCTTAATTATTGTTTCATTGGTGGCATTTAGCGATGTTGGGTACTATGGTGGCCAGAGGCATTACATTGGTCATTTATGGTGCAGGAAAATTGAATAACATTGAACAGTATAACAATATATGAACCTGTGTTAGCGTGCTCAGGAGTTGTGTCTAGAATATTTTCTGTATTTAAGAATAGTACACATGGTCTTCCTTTATTTAAACTTCATTGAACACAGGAAAACTTGGTCTAGCTATTTAACATCTTAAGTATGTGGACTTGTGAGTTTCTGATTATGCTCTGGATTTTCCTATTCCGCCCCCCAGGTGAAGTGGAATTATTCCATTCAGAAGTACATAGTGGCAAGTAAAACATTTGATCAGATAGAACATTTTCATGGGGGAATACTCAAATCCAGGTATTGTGGATCTCGGGTAGAAAGGGCATAAGAGTGAAAATCTCAAGAAACAATCTGGCAGCCAAATATTGGTTTCAGTGAAAGAGTGAGATTACCTCCTTGCTATACATCAGTAAATCATCTTCATCTGTTAAGCTTCAGGTAGAACATCCAGTTATGATCAGCTGCTGATCATGATAATAATTGATAACTCTCCAGTGTGGACATTATCGTAATCATCTTTATGGTGGCTGACTATCCATCACTTCTCATTTTTCTTTTCTTTAAAATACATGGTTAACTTCTTCCTGATGTATGAATGTCATGCTAGATTGTGCTGTAAGTAAATCAGTGATGAATTGTACATTCGGATAACGGGTATAATACTTCATCTGAATTTGTACCTTGCACACACCAGGCCTTATCATAACACTTTTTAGTAGTGTTATGCAATTATACTTAATATTTATTCATTTATTAAATGTATATGTTGCCCGGCTTTGGGCAGTTTTCAAAATGGGGGGGGGGGGGGGCACAACATAAAACAAAAGCAAAAATGGCAGAGATAACTAACCCAGATGGGGAAAAAGAAAAAGAAGAAAAGGGGGCTGCAATAATTGTTAACACTTTGTAATGCATCTAGATCAGGGCTGTCAAACTGGCGGCCCGTGGGCTAGATGAGTCATGCGCAGGCAACGCCCACCCCAGCTCTGTCAGTGGGAAAAACATGTGATGGCAACATGATACCATGAGTTTAATGCCTGTGATATAGATAAACAGTGATTTCAGGCTTTCCTGCAATCTAGTCCTTAATGTGGTGAAAATGAAAAGGATTTTTTGATTCACTGTGTCACATTTGACTTTAAGTTTGAATTCAGCAAAAAAAATTGCCAGCCTTGCTTGTACAAAAAACAGTGTCTTTTAAGGGACAGTTAAGATAAGGGGAAAACTCCTCCTGCTTTTTTAGTTCTAGACTTAACTAACAGATTCTATAGTTCTACTCCAGAAACTGGAGAATGCTACTATTTTTGTACTGGGAATCCATACTGTTCCCTCAATTAATGCAAAATCATCCTGGGTTTCATGAAAGTGCCATATCAATAATGGACATGATTAATTGCAATAAATTAAAGCTCAGTTTTGATCTGATGAAAATATTACTAGTGGATCTAACGTTCTTCATAATTTTAATAGTATTTTTCCATTTATATTCACAGTAATTTCTCTTTTCTTTCAGCTTTACTCACTGAATGATTACAAGCCTCCTATTTCAAAGGCTAAAATGACACAGATTACTAAGGCAGCAATCAAGGCCATAAAGGTAAGAAAATGATTATATAGCTTACAAATGTTTCTTAGCTCTAAATGGTCCAGATAGTGCAGAGCAATGCCCAGCTATCCTTATCATTACCTCAGTTTCCATTTAATTTTTTTTTACTGTCAGTTAAAATAGTTATATGTTTTCATATTGTTTGTGGCATTTTCTTAATTCTGCATAAAAGAAATTTGTCTGGAAATAAGTTAAATATTAACAATTGCATGTGTCCCTATAGCTCTAATACTTTGGGGCTTTTAATTCATCACATACATACTGATACACATACATACCAGGGGTGGGTTCTACTTACCTTTACTACTGGTTTGTAGTGGGGCCACGCACACACGCTCTTCTGCACAAGCACAGAAGCATTTTGATGACGTTGGGGTTGGTGGGCGGAGCCTCCCGCTGTGCAAACCGGGGGCAACCCACCACTGATTCATACATACATATAAAAATACATACATGCACATACACACAAACACACACTAAATGGAAAGGTTTTGATTTCCTTGATCTAGTCATAGATAAAAAAGGACGTTAATGAGAACAAAAGCCAAAATTAATGGATCCTAAATACCCATTCAGTGAGGGATTTCCATTAGACATTGTAAAATGTTTTTCCTTTCTGCTGTGTCCTCCTTTCCCCTTAAAAATAATGTTAGAATTTGGTCATGCGTTTAGTCAAAAAAAAAGAAGCAATTTATTTTTTACTGTATTCTTAAACTCTATTTTCTATTAAAGGAATATTTTAAAAAAACAAACAAAAGAAATAGTAGGAAACCATCCAAATGTGGGTCTTGAGGGTATCATTCACTAAATTAAGTAACACACATTAACCAGAAAATTGCTAAAACAAGAAAGAAGATGGTACATAGTGGAAGCTATATAAATGTTGTAAGCTGCCCGGAGTATAACAAATGTGTGAGTTGGATGGCTATATAAATTTGTTTAATAAATAAATAAATAAACAAATCAATAAATAATAAACTTATTGAACTAATTATACATTTTTATTTTTAGTTCTACAAACATGTTGTACAGAGTGTTGAGAAATTCATTCAAAAGGTAAGTCACCAAACAAAACATTGTAGTTTTAATAATTTAAATACTCATGAATCCAGATGTTTACATATAGATAAACATATTAAAGGCATTAATGTTACTGGATATATTGCCACAATTTACAATCTGATGAGGTACAGTATGTTATTTTTCCTCTGTGGAGCAGTTGTAAGGGCAAGCATGAAATGAGAGGTAGTTCTTATTTGGAAGTCAGAATAGCCTGTTGGAATATGAAGAGTCCTTTATGTGATTCAGTTCACTTATTGTTTCCTTTACATGGATTACTTAAAACCAGTGGGTCCCTTGGATCACAAAAACTAGCATCCATGACTGCTTGCTTATCATAAAGGGTTTTATCTATTATATGGATATTATTTGAATTCAGTTTAATAAAAGCTCAACTTCCTTTGAAATTTATTCATACATTATCAGAGTAACAGAACAGGGCCACAGATTTGCCTCAGATCTTGGCTTCTGCACTAAACAACTGCTTCACCAGAGGTTGAGAACAGATATTTGAACATGGCTGCCATGTCATGTGCAGCCATTTGCCACCCATCTATCTACTTGAACAGTAAATAAATCATAAAATGGCAACATTTAGAGGAATCAGAATCAGTAAACCTCAGCCTGGCATTGGTTTGAAATTTATTGTCCATATGAGAGTGAATTGCCTAGCTGTCTTAACTGCATTTTTGTAAGAGCACAGGTGGCAATGTCCATGCGTGGAGACAATAATCTTGTTGTTTGTCCTATCCAACCCAATGTCATTATGTGTGAGCAGATTGTTCATAAATTGTGAGCAATGCAGTTAATACTAGCAAACTATACATGATGGTGTGATTTTTTTATATTGGCCCTGCTCATCAATACTTATCGCACAATTTCAATTACCCCTATCACACAAGGGTATGATCTCAGTTCCAGAAGAACTTTTATGAATTGACCTTATATGCAATCAGTATCAAGCAATCGGTTTCTAATTTGTCTTTTTGTTTTCATATAATCATACCTTCATAGATGAAAAAGTGTCGGAGTTACTTTTAAGGCTACTTCTGCCAAGTATTGACATAGGTATTCTTCAATAACAATACTAGATACAGTAATTCTCTTGGAGGGTAAATTTTGGTGTCCACTGAGCCAAAAGCTCAGCGTGTCCAAACTAAAGTATCAACTGCAGGGGACTTACATCAAGTCTGTAGAGGTGCAGGTAGCATATCATGGGTCTTATGCAAGTTTGAAATGCTCCCATAAAATAGATCTCTGTGGGTGACAGTGAACAGTGAACATCACCATGTTTGGTACCACTCCTTTCTGATGTGGACTCTGACTTTCACTCAGTGCTTGGGCTTTTAACCAGTAAGAATGAGTTGATAAGGGGATCACTTAGCATCACAATGTTTTTTGTTTCTTCCAGAGGAAAAGCCTCCCCACTGATACTGAGTTTTGTCTTAATTTTACCCCTCCCCATAATAACCAGCTGGTGCCATAACTGCTGCATAGAGTACATATTAGAAGAGTCATGCCTCTGAGAAATTGCTATGTTCTCTACGACTAGCTGTGTTACTATTTAAATAGTTTAAAAACTTAGAATATTCCAACTGTTAACATCAAAATGAAGGTACATTTCCTTAAAATTATCTATTTTTATTACCTTTATATAAGTGAAGTTTGAAATTTTCCAACAAATGATTATACCATACTATATTCATGACTCATTATAATATAAAACAATATGATACAGGAAAAAAGAGCATTCATAGTTTCTATAGCTTAGCTAATAAATCTTATAGGAAATTTGTATTCTTATTGTATTTCTATGTAGTGTAAACCAGAATACAAGGTGCCTGGATTATATGTCATTGACTCGATTGTACGGCAGTCTCGGCATCAGTTTGGACAAGAAAAGGATGTGTTTGCTCCTCGGTTTAGCAATAACATCATTAGCACTTTCCAGAATTTATATCGTTGCCCTGGGGATGATAAGGTATGGATTCATCTACATTTCACTCTTTCCCCAATAAACTATTTCAGTTTACATTAAAAATATAATTTTACAATTTTTAATGTATTTTTTTACTTGACAATGTTCCGAATAATAGATAATACTATTTGTGAATAGGGGAGAAAGTACTGCGCATGTCTTCTCTGTAGTCCCTCTTGGGGTAAAAATTGTTATGCAGAGTACTGAAAAAGAGTAAGAAATAATAAACCAAATGGAAAAAAAGAGATGAGATTAAAAAGAAAAAGAAAAGTAGATGTAGCTAAACCATTCACTATATTTGTCTATATCTTCTGCCCTGCTGTATTTTATCATGTTTTATATATTGCCTTTTTTAAATTTCTCATTTCTTTCTTAAGAACACATCAATTTATTATAGTCACAATTTTCTTCACTTTTCTTTTGGTACATAACATCATCCAACATGTATTAATTTTGCAGTTTCAGTTTCAATAATTCTTTCATTACAACCAAATCATCTCAATGTGTTTTCATAATGGTCACTGCCTTTTGTATTCAGTCCATATTAATTCACTACTCATTGAATGATGATCTTTTATGGTTATACCACACATATCCTTCATAAGGAACTCAGTCCCATTACATTCAGCTTTTATATTTTCCTTGACTTACCCAATTCTCAATCCAATATAATAAAGTACTTTTGGCATAAACACATTATTTCTTTTGGAAAGAATAGTTTTTTGCAGCAGTTCACATACCACTCTAGAGGTGGTATTCAGCTGGTTCTGACCAGTTCTGGAGAACCAATAGCGGAAATTTTGAGTAGTTCAGAGAACCGGCAAATACCACCTCTGACTGGGTCTGCCCCCGTCTATTCACTGCCTCCCGAGTCCTAGCTGATCAAATCCCAGATGATCATCTGGGTCTTCTTTTGTTGCCCTTCACACAGGGCTGGAAAGCAGGTTAGTGGAGTGTGGTGGGAATGGAGATTTTGCAGTATACTTCGCCGGCCATGCCCACCAAGCCTTTCCACGCCCACCAAGCCACGCCCACAGAACCAGTAGTAAAAAATTTTGAATCCCACTACTGTACCACTCCCTATCTTTCTACCATCATCTGTACATTTTAAATGTTCTCCATTTTCACTCTTTGCAAGGGACATACAGTCATCTACTAATAAGTATTGCAGTATTCTGTTTCCCTTGAGAAATACAACTTCCTTGCATTTTAGTACATTAATTTTCAGGTAGTTACTCATACAGGCAGATGTCTGTTTATTTTGGAAAAATTAACACTATATCAATCAGCATTTTCCAATATTTTTAGTACTATTTTTGATGTGTGGAACAAATGAAAGGAATATACTGTATTTTTTGGAGTATAAGACGCACTTCCCCCCCCCTCCACCCCCCAAAAAGTGGGTGGAAATGTCTGTGCATCTTATATAGCGAATATTGCGGTGGGGGAGGGGGGTTGGTCCGGTGCTGATCAGCTGTTCTAGAGCGGGCCGTGGCAGTGGCGAATTGGCTGCGGTGGTCAGGTGGTTGTGGTGAATGGGGCACGGCGACAAACGGGCTGCACTGAACACGCTGTGCTGAACGGGTGCCAGCAATTGGGGTGCAACAAATAGGCCAGATGAATACCGGATGGATGCTGGGAGGCAGAGGCAGAGGCAGATTTTTTTTTCTTGTTTTCCTCCCCAAAAGTTAGGTGCGTCTTATAGCCTGGTGCGATTTATAGTCTGAAAAATACGGTAATTTTATTGAATAATGAATTGCAGATGGAAAAGAATATAACTGTTTATTGGTACTTGATTATCATTTCAACGTATAGCATGTGGGCCATATTTTTGAACCCCATAATGAAGTCAAAAGCATAGATAGGCTCTGGCTCTAGTAGGTGACCTGATGGTGATTTTGATCTGCACTGTTATTGTACATTAAACATTGCATAATATATTCATGCCAAGGTAATCCAATAATAATATTCTTACAGAATGGATATGAAATTTAGCATGACAGTATCTAACCTGAAGTTATACATTATGTATATAAATGAGCTAAGCTGTATAAAATTGAGAAAAATTGAGAGTTTAAATTCTTGGGGATTTAAAATAATAGTTTAAACAGAATACTAAAGATTTGGAATTCATGGAATCTAGGATCCCATAAACTAAATTCACTCAGGCAGTAGATTTTATGACTTTACTTCCCTAACCCCCAACTATTTTAATAGGTGCACAAGCAGAGGAAGGGGGGGACATTACCCTTTTGTTTTCAATAATAGAATTCATTTCTGTTCTTAACTTTCTAAGAATTTGTGGCCACTGCTAGAAGATTCAGAATCTGAATCACTAGAATCATTCAGTGCATTCAGTGCATTCATAGGAATTTATTTAGCGTATGGCTGATCACACACAATATTAAAACATTTCATTTTTACAGGTTAAAACAATTTTAAAAAGCAGTAAGAAAATCTAAAAGGAAAAACAGAAATAACATTTCAGAGTTTAATGTCGAATTTGGAGATCCAGTCAGTAGCTGTCGTTACGCAGAGGAAGTCCCTAAAGTCTCCTGGATACCTTCTGTTAGAGCATTCCCTCACTA
>JANHZT010007174.1:20543-40131 GCA_032468215.1 Stegonotus admiraltiensis | reverse complement strand
ATCTCAAGAGTTCCAGGTTTTCCCTCAGTAAATCAAAATCCCAAATCCAGCCCCTGCACCCATCAGTCTGTCACATGGCCCAATCATCATCCGGCCCAACCTGAGCCACCACTGCAACCACTCCTCCTCCAGATTCAGAAACACCATGACCTTGACCAAAGGGAAGAATGCTATTATGTCTAACTACAATCACTCTCCTCCCTCCTAAGTTCCCAAGTGCAAGAAGTTGGCAGTGTGGAAGCTTCTGGTGTTAATATGGCTTCCAAAGCTGACAACTATATTATATTTTCTGTTTACTGTTATCTCCTGCAATCAAGAAAAGGAGGTGGACTTACTGTGATGTACTGTCTGCTCACCAAAAGATAGACTTGATAAATTCACTAAATTAGGAAGGGGAGTAGCTTGAACAAGCATCCGAGTCACCCAAGAGTTGAGATGCAAAGTACTTTACTCCACTAAATATTATACATTGTTTTTCTGTTCCCATGTATGTTGTTAATGGGGAGTTTGTGGATTACAGTGGCATTCATATTGATGCATTGAATACATGATTTTTTTAAAAACAAGTTTTATTAATTTTTTCTTTTACATACATATTTTATGAACAGAGTGTTGACTGGGTCACAACTTACACATCTTACAACATAGTTATATATTGATTTTTATAGTCTATTCCAATTTTCCTTTTTATTTTTTCCAAATACAATTTACATATTTCAGTTTCAGCCATATTATTTTTCCCTACTTCTTTTTCTTATCTTAATCTCTTCTTAATACATAATATATAAACAATATCACCATCCGCCCTTCAATTCCTAGTTTCTTAGCATAATATCAGTTAATTATCTTATCACACTTTTTGGCTATAAACAATGTGCTTTATCATATTCAATTCTTACATTGAAACCCTTTAACTTAATTAACTTCCACAAGTTATCTTAATTTCTTCTTAATTCATAATAAGCAATATCACTATCCTCCCTTAATTCCTGATTTCTTACTATAGCATCAATTAATTATTTTATTTCATCATTTACGTTTTTTTCAAAATCCCCATCACACTTTTTATCATTTCAATTTTATCTCTTGATTTCAATTATTTTCATAATTAAACCAAATTACCACTTCATTTTTCATCTGCTGTTCTATTTTACAATAAACAATATACATAATCATATTCGCTTCTTACATTCACAATTAATAATATTAATACAGTTCCCTTAAATCTACTAATACATACCTTATTTCCCTTCCTTCTTTCCACTATTCTTCCCCTTTTAACCATTTTCTCTTGGTCTTTCCAAAATTTCGCTTCTTAATAATTTTCTTGTTTCATCCCATTCTCTTAACTTTTTCTTTTTTTTTATTTTTATATATATTGTATCTTTTCTCCTGAATCCTTTTTCTAACTTTTGAATCTATTACTCGCATAATTCTCCCCAAGCTTTTTCCTAATCTTTTTCCGTTTTCTTCTCTTCCCTTTGATTGATTTTTTGGGGAGATATTCCCCCCCCCATCCACTCTTTTTTTGTCACTGTAAATTCCAGTGTAATTATCTAACTTTTTACCTTCAATTCCTTTTCCTTCAGTATTATTTTCTTGCCTCTCATTTATATTCTTTTTCCTGTTTTGTGCGTTCTAGCAAAATTTCTGACTTTTTGTTGCCCTTTAATAATTCACGCATGTTTTTAAACATCTCAATTAATTCCTCACACATCCAAGACTCATATTATCAATTTAAAAAAAATGTTAATATTTTAGCTTATATTTAATTAAGATTTAAAGTCCATATAGTCTCTTTTTTATTTCCAGGTAATATCCAGTTCAAATGTTTGTCCAATCCACTCCAATTTAAAGCTTTGTTATTTTCCACCTCCATTGAAAATCGAGACCAAGCAATTTTTTAAAAAAACAAATACTCCTTAAAAGCCCTACATGGCTCAGGGCCAGGCTGTCTTCGAGACCGCCTTCTACTGCATAGCTCCCAGCGACTGGTAAGATCCCACAGAGTTGGTCTCCTCCGGGTCCTGTCAGCTAAACAATGTCAGCTGGCGGGCCCGTGGGGGAGGGCCTTCTCTGTGGCTGCCCCGGACCCCTGGAACCAATTACCTCCTGAAGTCCAGACCGCCCCCACCCTATTGGCCTTCTGGAAAGCGGTGAAGACCTGGCTCTTCCGGCAGGCCTGGAGCTGTTGATCTCGCTACAGTGATCTTGCGAGACCCGGCCACGAATTAGAGTGTATGGGTTTTAATGTTTTTTTAAAAAACTTTTTAAACTTTTGTATGGGATATTGTTTGCATTGTTTTATTCTCTGTTGTAAGCCGCCCAGAGTCCCTTGGGAGTTGGGCAGCATAGAAATGCGACAAATAAATAAATAAAAAGTTCTCACAGTTTCTTTTAGTAGTCAAGCTCACTGCTATTATTTTCTTCAATTTTCGAGCCAGTCTTGTAATGCTTTCTTTTCACCAGCAGATGTCTCTCTCCAATCCACAATGTTCTCAGAACAACAAAGTATCAAGCTTACAGAAGTATTTTAAATCCACGTAGAAAATACTTTCCCTCGGATTTCTTTTCCATTTATTTTTAGTTTCTCCAAAATCAGTTTTAAGTCGAGTTATAAAATTTCCTTTCTTGGGCTTTAATATTTAACTTCCTCTTTGTTCATCCTTCAAGTGTCAAAACTGTCAAAAATATTTCAAATCCTCATAAAAAATACTTTCACTCGGGTTTCTTTTTCTTATATTAATTTTAATTTCTCCAAATCCAATTTTAAATCCAGTTACAAAGTTTTCATTCTTGGGCTTTAGTACTTTAATGTACTCTTTGTTCTTCTCCTTCCATTAAAATTCCCAAGTGCCAATTAGCCACTCATTTCAGCTCCGGGACACCTTTTAAAAAGTTTTTTTTTTAATTTCCTTTTTTACCTGTGAGTTGGCCAATCACTCACCTGGTACCAACACTCCTTTCAAACACTGCTCCTGCACAAAAACCTTATTCCGGTTGCCCCAGCTTCAGAGCGGTCATTTTTTAATGGCTGCCACCCCCGCCGGTTCAAAGAGCTGCCTTCGACCTTTCAAAGAACTTGCCTGTTCCTCTTGGTTGTCTGAGGCGCCTCTCTTTCTTCACCATCCCTACAGGATGGTTCCGGTCCGAAGACCCCCCCACTCCCAAGAGCAGTTTGTCTGGCTGGATTTTCATGGAGCTCGTCAGAGCCGGCTATTTTCCAGCCTGTCTCCATGACGCTTCCAGTTTCTCGCATTGAATACATGATAAAGGAGGAGCTGAATTGGACTCAGAATAGATGGGAGACATTTATGTATTGTATTTATATCACAACTTATTCAAGAGTTTCAGATACCTACAGAGCACTCCTGCTGTTTTTACCTTAAAAAATCCTGTGAAGTAGGTTGTGCTGAGACAGAATGATTGTTCCAAAGTCACCCAGTTATTTTTTTATGGCTAAGAATGGATTAGATGAAATACAAATGTGATTAATCTCTTGCTATTTTCTACTTCTTTCCAACAGTATCTAAATATAAAGGCTTATCTTCTTTTCAGGAACTCCAGTAACTCCTGCTACTCCAGCCAATGTAATCCAAAGTTTACCTGATCCATGGGTATCTCAGATAACTAATACAGATACACTTGCTGCTGTAGCACAGATCCTGCAGAGTCCACAAGGCCAACAGGTAATAAATCCATTTTGGCCCGATCTCTACCTAGAAATACATAATTCTGCTTTTCTGCTTCATATAGTTTAAATTGCTGTTGAAAAGTCAAAGACTAATTTTTTTGTTCAGCCCTGGTCAGCAAAAGCCCTTAAAGGGTTACTAGAGATAATATATCTATATATCAAATAAACCAATTTTATATTCTTTCCCTGTAACTGTAACAACCTTGATTTTTAATCCATTCAAATAGTGTTTTAGGACTTGATTTCTTTTCATTTTTTCTACATCCCTTCTCTGAAATTCCTTCAAAACATAACAATTTTTGTAAATCTAGTGTAGAAAAGTTATTTCAGTTATTAGGTTGTTATTTTTATATCTTTTCAAATTATTAACACTTCAGTTGGTTTCATTATCCATATCCCGTTTATCATCTTTTTCCATATTCTTATAGCTTGTAATTTTTAAATCCATATTTAAATCAATTTCAGTCTTGCCGGTAGACCTTGTTCCTTTCTGTAATATTTATACACCATTTATCTATTATAACAAGACATTCTTAAAATTCACTTCACAAGCATCCTTGAAAATATTTAGTGTTAAAATATTTTGCTCCATTCTGAATTAACAAGATGACTTTAAGTATTTTTTTAATTGTAATTTTTAGTTTCTTCTAGCTTCCTCTAGTGTAGTGGGTCTCAACCTTCCTAATGCCACGACCCTTTAATACAGTTCCTCAAGTTGTGGTGACCCCCAACCATAAAATTATTCCTAAAACCATTGGAAATATGTGTTTTCTGATGGTCTTAGGCGACCCCTGTGAAAGGGTCGTTCGACCCCCAAAGGGGTCCCGACCCACAGGATGAGAATCACTGCTGTAGTGTTTAGCTTTCAAACTCCCATTTTTTTCATGTTTTTTTTCCTAAGGAATCCAAACAACAACAATTTTCCATGAAAAGTATTCTTATAATTAATTTCAAAATCTTATTTCAAATCCTTCTGGATCCTTAGTCTGATTTTAACTTTCCAGAATTAGGGAACTAAATACTTTTGCTGTTTATTCCAAAAAGCAATTTTCTTTCTAAATTCTTAAACTTGTACTTAAAACTAATTTTGTTAATGAGAAAACTTACCTGGTGAATGCAGTAAAGATTTGACCATTCTGAAAAATATATATATACTGTATTTTTCGCTCCATGAGAAGCACTTTCCCCCCTTAAAAGTGGGTGGAAATGGTGCCGGTCCTTTAGTGAATAGCAGCCGAACCGTGGCGGCAGGGTCCTTTTACACTGCTGAACCCCACCTCTTCTGTCTTTGTCGTTGCCCGCCTCTTTTCCATTGTGGTGGCGATAGACTCCAGGCATGGGTTGACTCTTGTCCTCTAGCTTTTAGAATGAGTTTAAACTGAAGACACACCTTCTGCCAACAGTCCCAGTTTCAACTCAGTCTTGAGCTCGGTCAGACTTGTTGGAGAAAAGCTCTTGTGGTTTTTCTTCAATTTTTTTTAGGAAGACCAACTGTGAGCTTAGGTGGAATCGCTTAACTCCCAGCTGCTTGCATAAATTGACCGCTAAAATTTCAGTTCTTATGGTCTATTCACAAGGAGTAGCTATGATGAGCTCTACCTACCTACCTATCTTATCTATCATCATCATCTATCTTGCTCTTTTCTTTCTCTGGAGAGATTTGCTAGCCATGGTCCAACATCTGGCCACTGATTTCTGCTGCAAACGATATCCCTCCTCTTTCACCATGTCCTTACCAGACATCTGTGCCAAATCAGATGCAAAATGCTCTCTTTGATTATGACATGCATTTCCATCCTGTTTCTTTTGTAAGCGCATTGAAAATTGTTTATATTTTACAAAATGTTTGAAAATTTAAAATTAGGAATTATGTGCTTGGAACTGAAGTTTTGATTTGAGATATTTTGTCCTGTCTTTGAAAGCAGTGCGAGAATGGATGCTTAATTTCATTTATAGCAAAACTATCTTCTTCCGAATTCCATTTCAGCTTCAGCAATTAATACAGACCTTGCAGATGCAACAACAAAAGCCACAACCATCATTGCTTCAAGCACTGGATGCTGGTCTCGTTGTTCAGCTACAGGCTCTCACTGCTCAACTTACAGCTGCCGCCGCTGCCACAAATACACTCAATCCACTAGAACAGAGTGTCTCTTTTAACAAGGTAGTTATTCATAAGATTTCTAAACAAAATATATTGATTAAAGTTATACTAAGTTCTCCACAGTGTAAAACCTTTTGTTTGACTCATTTCAGAGATTGTCTCTTTACAATATTAGATGGGAAGTACAGTGGGATTCCATTTACTGAATGAATCTGAGACCCTTAGTCATACTCCATTTCCCTTTCTGTGGTAATTTACCTATATACCTAACTAAAATCATTTTGGTTATGAAGGAAAAACATTCATTTGTACTCTCAGATTGAAAACTTGCTGACTAGTAGTGAGTTCTTATGTGCATCAATTTCCATAAGAAGATTAGAGATGTTCTAATCATGGAGTGGTAACAATATGAAATTTTCTATTTTATTTATTTTTCTTCTTTGTTTATTTTGTACTGTTTTATGTTTTGTTTGTTGTATCTATTTTTTCTTTTAAGTCTTAGCTTAATATGCTGTTAATCAGGGGTCCCTAACCCCTGGGCCATGGCCCACTACCAGGTCATGGCCTATTCAGATTTGGGGCCCATGAATGGCTGGCTGGCACACATGCAGCTTAATTTGTGCAAATGGAGGGCTGGTGGGCATTCACAAGCATGCATATCTGCCCGCTGCTTGTGCGGCTCAGTTTCCGTTTCTCCCACCCCCAGCCCAGCCACCAAGCTACAAAGATTGGGGACCACTCCTGTATATGACTGATACAAGAACCAGTTTGGTGTTGTGGTTAAAGCACCAGGCTATAAACCAGGAAACTGAGTTCTAGTCCCACCTTAGGCACAAAGTCAGTTGGGTGAACTTGGGCCAGGCATTCTCTCTCTCTCTCAGCTCTGTGATTTTTTTGTGTCTTCTTTTTGCAATTCTTGGTTTTCTATTGGGAACTAAACTTGCAGTTCTAAGTGATTCATAGTTGTCATTTTATCAAAGCCTATCTTATAATTTATAATTTTAGTAACATGACTCATGGCTTTGGAGTACATAGAGATAATGTACATCAATTAATGTATTTTGGTTTTTATATTTATGTGATTGTTTTAGATCTATGGTAATACTGTGTTTCCCCGAAAATAAGACCCTGTCTTATATTTTTTTGAACCCTGAAATAAGCACTTGGCCTTATTGCCATGCACTCAAAAGCCCGACTGGGCTTATTATCAGGGGATGTCTTATTTTGAGGGAAACGGGGTACATATAAGCAAGACATAAGGGATTGTTTTATAAAGAATACACATTAGTATCATAGTGTTATAGTTTATTCATTACAATTAGTATATATGTATAACTAAAACATCAAAATCTATCTGTTAGACATCTTTGATTTCAATTAATGCTTTTCTTGTTCAACAGTACCTTTTTAATGCATAATTTGTTTGTTCCTAGAAGCTGATAGATAGGTTTGGAGATTTTGGAGAAGAAGCTGATTTGAATGAAGAGTCCAAAAAGGAAACTCCAACTTCTCAATTGTAAGTCTTAATTTGTAATTGGAAGCACCTCCTTTTATATTTTAATTTGAACTTATTTGCAAAATAAATCTGTAGTTAAGTCCAACTTTTCTGATTTTAATTGCTTGTCCTAATCCAGAAGCTTTTCACCTATGCAAAATGGTTTTGGAGTATTTGTGACATTAACTGGTGATGGAGAAGAAGTTATTGAATTTTTTTTTATTGCTTAGTTTTAAAAAAAAATTCAGACAGTTCAGACTTCCCCTATTTGAGATTTCCAGTACATTTCAATCTTACTAAAATATTCTTTTAAGTCATTTTCTTACATCTGAGAAAGAGGGAAAAGGGAGAGAGGAGTTGTTGAGGATAAACTGTAATTTCTTAAATCAGCAGTTGGGTTCATTTAAGATATCAATCTATAAGTTGTTGTTTAAAAGTCAAAGTGTTGGGGTTCTCCCTACCACATCAAGTGCAATATGACCTACAACAATGTTGGAATCTCATTATAATCCCCTTAGATCAAGCTAGTCTTGTCCCTTCCTATTCTCACTATATTTCAAGAGAACATCAAATTCTGGTTCTACAAAGTTCTGTTACATTCTTTAAATAATGAATTCTGAATGTATTTATACAGTTACTGTAAACAATAGGGTAACTGTACTTAATTATGTATTATAGGCCCCTTGTAGCTGAATCTGTGAACAACTCACTTTTTCATCAGCTAGCTGAACAACTACAGCAACAAAACTTAGAACATCTTCGGCAACAGCTTCTAGATCAGCAGCCACCAAAGGTATATTATTTTTCTTACTTTTGAAAATATCAATTTTGCTATTTCAGCCAACTTCATCAACTTCTGCAACCATTCATCCATAGTAGGAATCAAAGTATCCTTCCATTTTTGGGCGTACAATAGTCTTGTTGTTGTCAACATATATAATAACAAAGTCCCAAATTTTTTGTCCAGTTCTTTTTCCATTAAGCCCAAAAGGAAAAGTTCTGGCTTCATTTTTATCCCAGTTTTCAAAATTTTCTGTATTAAAAATGAATCATGCTGCAAATTTTTTTTGCTTCATCACATGTCCACCATAGATGATAAAAAGTCCCCTCCTTACTTTTACACTTCCAACATTCATTTGACATACCTTTATACATCTTAGATAACTTATCTGGTGTTAAATATCAACAATACATCATCTTATAAAAAAATTATGTACTAGTTATTGAAACCCAGGGAGAGAGAGACAGACATACAGGCAAGTGTTGCAGAGTTTGATACTAAAAAAATAATGTAAACATTCTTCACTTCAGGTAAGCCCTGAGGAAACTCAAGAAGAAAATTTTGGTTCTGAGCATTCAGCATCACCTTCACAAGACAGCAGTCACCAACAGTTTTTAGAAGTGGAAGCAAAGCTTGACAATTCAATGGATGTTCAACAACAGGTAAAATTTAGTATTTCTATTTAAATTATGAATTTAGTAGATCTCAAAATTGTAAAATAAACACTGTATACTATCTGTAATCTCATGGGTGCCTATTTACTGGGAATGTAAATGATGAACATTAATTTTTATGTCATAATATAATCTGTTGGAGAGCAGGATGCTCTGTCCATGAGCAGAATAAGGACACATACATTGAGTAAGAAGATTTTCCTAGACGCTAGAGAGGGATGTCAAACGTGCATCGTCATGGCATTGTCTTGCAACTTTTTCCCCCTTCACATGGCATGGGTGTGGCCAGTGCATGACATATCCGACCCATGGGCTCTAGAGCAAATTAATGTATTCAGGAATATATGAAAAAAACTTCCATAAACAAATACAGATAAGAATGAATATATTTTCCAATATGTTGGCATCTCATTTACTCTTTATTTTTAGGACATGGATATAGATGAAGCCCAGGAGATTATAGAACAAGAAGTCTTTGAGCAAGAAGAAAAGAAACCAGCAGTTCTTTCAAGATCACGAACACGCTCACGCTCACGCTCAAGGTTTTTGTAACTTTATTACAAAGATATTTGTCTTCATGCTTAAAACCCATATTTTGTTTCTCTTAGGTATGTTATGTATTACATTAACATAATTTAATTGGTTATTTTATAGGTCACCAAGAAAAAGAAGGTCAAGATCACGGTCTGGTTCTCGAAAGCGTAAACACAGAAAGCGCTCACGTTCTAGATCAAGAGAAAGAAAGAGGAAGTCATCAAGGTCATACTCAAGTGAAAGAAGAGCTAGAGAAAGGGAAAAAGAAAGACAGAAAAAAGGATTACCTCCTGTCCGATCAAAAACACTAAGTGGTATGTATTATCTGGCTTATTTGATTATTTGTATGGATATTTTCTGAAATGTTTGAAGAACATTTTCATTCTGGTCTGAGATTCTCAATGACTGTATTTCCTTTCATTAAAATTACATTACCACTCCTTAAATAGTAGTAGGCAGAATAGTTTGATTTCTGGGATACTCTCTAGAATTTATAAATCAGGGAGAAACTGGAGAAGCAGAACTAATTCTACTGACTATTATTATTAACCTTAAAGATTCCGGCCCATAAAAGAGATGCAATTCTGTAGAAAGATGAGCACTGTGCTAAATAGTACTGTTAAATTTAATGATACTTCCTGGGTTTCAGGGTCAACTCAGAATTAAGAGCTGCTTGCTATTTCTAGGACTTAGCTTATCCTATGTGATATTTATTGTATAGAACATAGAACACCGCGTGGGGGTGGGGGTGGGCAAAAAGCCCTACTAAGCAGGTATATACAAAAGTATGAAAGCTATTGCTTAATGCATTGTAAGCAGCCCTGAGTCTCCGGAGAAGGACGGCATATAAATCGAACTAATAAATAAATAAATATTGTGGAACAAATATTATTAAACCAATTTAAATTTATTTTTTTCTGTGATTAGTTACTTGCCTTTTCTATCCATTTTGTTAGTTTGTCTGCACATAATATTTTAATAATGTATGCATGGTGTAAAAACATTGTGTAAGATTTGATATAAATCTGTTTTTATTCTAATCAATAAATTGGGTGTATTGTTAAGATACATTTAACTAATTTTAATGAAAGCATTTTTAAAACATTTCTTAAAAATATATTGCAAGAAGCTAAATGACTACTCTGACTGGGTAGGTTCAGATGGGGTGATGGTAGAGGGTCTTGAGAGTGTTATTTGGGAGGAGTTCGACCCTGTGGCTCCCGAGGACATGGACAGGATTCTGGGTAGGCTTAGTGCCACCACATGTTTATTGGACCCATGTCCCTCCTGGTTGGTGGTGGCCTCCCGGGAGGTTACACGAGGCTGTCTCCAGATGATTATTAATGCTTCTTTGAGGGAGGGCTTCTTCCCCCCCCCGCCTTGAAAGAGGCGGTGGTGAGGCCCCTTCTCAAGAAGCCTTCCCTGGACCCGGCTGTTTTAGCGAATTACCATCCGGTCTCCAACCTCCGCTTTGTGGCGAAGGTTGTTGAAAGTGTGGTGGCGCGACAACTTCCCCAGTACCTGGATGAAGCTGTTTATCTAGTTCCGTGCCAGTTGGGCTTCAGGCCTCGGTACAGCACAGAAACGGCATTGGTCGCTTTGGTCGATGATCTCTGGAGGGCTCGGGACAGGGGTTGTTCTTCTGTCCTGGTCCTATTGGACCTCTCAGTGGCTTTTGATACCATCGACCATGGTATGCTGCGCCGGTTGGAGGGGTTAGGAGTGGGGGGCGCCGTGTTGCGGTGGTTCTCCTCCTTCCTCTCTGACCATTTGCAGTTTGTGTTGACGGGGTCAGAGATCGACCTCGAGGCACCTTACTTGTGTGGTGCCACAAGGGTCGGTTCTCTCGCCCTTTTTGTTCAATATTTATGTGAAGCCGCTGGGTGAGATCATCCGTGGTGTCCATCAGTACGCTGATGACACTCAGCTGTACCTCTCTATCCTGGACCACCCCAATGATGCCCTTGACATGATGACCCGGTGCCTGGAGGCCGTGTGGACCTGGATGGGGAGAAAGAGGCTCAGACTCAACCCCTCCAAGACTGAGTGGCTGTGGCTCCCGGCGTCCTGGCATAGTCAGATGGTACCATCACTGACTATTGGGGGTGAGATTTTGGCCCCCACAGAGAGGGCTCGCAACTTGGCTGTCCTCCTGGATACAAGGCTGGCTTTAGAAGATCATGTGACGGCTATGGCCAGGGGGGCTTTTTATCAGGTTCGCCTGATTTACCAGTTGCGCCCCTTTCTGGATTGGTACGCCTTACGCACAGTCACTCATGCCTTCGTCACTTCCCATCTGGACTACTGTAATGCTCTCTACATGGGGCTCCCCTTGAAGACCACCCAGAGGCTCCAACTGGTCCAGAATGTGGCCGCGTGGGTGATTATGGGAGCGACACGGCGCTCCCATGTAACACATCTCCTGTGTGAGTTGCACTGGCTTCCGGTGGTCTTCCAGGTGCAATTCAAGGTACTGATTACCATTTTTAGAGCGCTTCGTGGCTTAGGGCCTGGGTACTTACGAGACCGCCTTCTGCTACCAGTAACCTCCCACCGGCCAATACGCTCCCACAGAGAGGGACTCCTCGGGGTGCCATCAGTCAGACAATGTCGACTGGCGACCCCCAGGGGGAGAGCCTTCTCTGTGGGGGCACCTGCCCTCTGGAATGACCTACCCCCTGAGATACGGAGGATCCCTGACCTTTACTCCTTTCGTCGGGCCCTAAAGATGCTGCTATTTCGACTAGCGGGCCTAGCCTAAATATGAATTTTAAGGGGGTTGTTTCTGTTTCTTAACGTTTTGGGCCAAATTATTTAATAGTTTTTAAATTGTTTTTAAATTTTATATATATGTTTTTAGTTTTGGCTATGCACCGCCCTGAGTCCTTCAGGAGAAATGCGGTATAAAAATTTAATAAATAATTAAATAAGTTGCTCATAAATATTCAGTGGTATGCCCACTATAGCTTTCCATATTCTTATAAATAATTTTTGCCATTTTTTTCCTGTAATGTGGGGACGGGAGTTGTATTCTTCTCTCTCTAACTTGTTGGAAGAGCTTCAAGAAAAGGTTTGAAGATAATAATTTGGTTTCTAAGAGGAAGGAAGAACTAAAGATTACTACTCCCTCTTTCATGGCATCACCTGCTATTTCAATCATACTTCCATTCAATATTGATTTTGATTCCTTTGTTAATCACTGCATTAGTAGTAACCAGATCTACAATATTTCTGTATTTTTTTTTAGTCTGCTTTTTTATGTGCATAAAAGTATTCTTATTTATATGCAGTTTTCATAAAAATTTAGTGTTTCAGGATTTTGTTATCCTACTATTCATTTCTTGGAAGATGGTTGACATTTTCCGTTTCCACTGCTTTAAATTAAATAATTGTATTGATTTCTGCATATAGGTAAGTGGTAAATTGTTTCAGCTTGTCTTTCCCTCTGTGACAATAAAAGATTGTAGTGATGATAAATGACAAATGATATGAATAAAATATAAACCTTTGCCATTATAATTTATCATGGCAGTCTGCAGTACCACGCTTTGGGTTGGTCAAGTGGACAAGAAAGCCACACAGCAAGATTTAACCAATTTATTTGAAGAATTTGGACAAATAGAATCTATAAACGTAAGTAAAATAATCGGTAACTTTTAAAAAGAATAGTAATTTTAAGTTTTCATAAATTCTTTATTTTACATAAGAGGAAGTTTTATATGATTTATTTTAAAATAAAAGTACCTAGAGGTTTTGTGGCTGGATGCAGAGAAATATAAATTGTGTTCGCAGAGTAAGATATTTTTGTTACTCCATTTGTGCCTCTTAAAACATTTCTCCTGAATTTCAGGAAATCATTTAGCATGGCATGGGGTATGACAAAATAATTTGGGGGTTGCTAATATTTATTACTGCAAGAGGTTTTCTGAAACTCTGTTATTTATTTATGTTTTAATTTTATCTGTTCCCTTGTTTTGTTTTTATTTTATAGATGATCCCTCCCAGAGGTTGTGCATATGTCTGTATGGTTCATAGGCAAGATGCTTATCGTGCTCTTCAGAAACTAAGCTCTGGATCCTACAAAATTGGATCTAAAATTATTAAGGTATAGTTTCAGTGGTCCTGCCTATATACAGTATGAATTATAATTTATTATCATAATCATGTGCTTTTTATATATAATGAAGGAAAGCCACTGTGTTAGTGCTTAAGATTTTGGACTAGAACAGGGGACAGCAAGATTCAAATCCATCCTGAGCCATAGAAACTCACTGGTAGACTTGAGCAAGTCATTGTGTTTCTCATCCTGTTTCATATGGTTGTTACAATAATAAGTTGATCATTTTGCAAGAATAACAAGAGCAATAGCATTTGGACTTATATACTGTTTGACAGTGGTCTACAGCCCTCTTAAGTGGTTTACAGAGTCAGCATATTGCCCCCAACAATTTGGGTCCTCATTTTACCGACCTCAGAAGGATGGAAGGCCGAGTCAACTTGAACCTGGTGAGATTTGAACTACCAAATTGCAGGCAGGCAGCAGAAGTAGCCTGCAGTACTGCACTCTGGTCACTGCGCCACCACAACTCATGGTGGAACATAAATCTAACAATAGTAAGTAATAGAAGAATGTGGATCAGGAGGTGAAGAAGAGATGTCCAGGACCAATAGAAAAGTCTCTGTCCACTGTACTCATCTCCAAATCATGTAGAAGGGAGTTAAATGTGTTGGACGTTATTGGAAATTGGAATGTGTTGAGTGTCGTGTAAGTAGAGTTTGGCTAGGAGGTGGGCTGAGTGATTTGCCAGATTGTTAACTCCGAGCATAGGTTAGGTAGGAAAGATGGTTAGTGAGAATTGGGATGAAATAAGTGCTTGCCTTAGATGAATAGGATGGTTGGATGGGAAGAGTACAGAATACTTATGCCAAGTACCAGTGTTTTCAGCTAGGGGAAATATGGTGGAAGACATCGGGTTCACTATTTCAGGGGACAGATGATTTGTGGTGGTCTCTTTTTTCCAATTCAGTAGCTCCATGCTGGGGACCTTGTGGTCGGATTATTAGAGTACCTGGCCTCATAGTGTTCCTGGTAAACAGCACATCTTTATATAATAAAGCAGCATCTATTCATAATTTGGTGATGGACAGACAAGTAGATCTGGTGTATTTTATTCACTTCTAACTGCATGAGAGTAGCAATATCCTTCTTTCAAAAATTTGCTCAACCAGGTTTTGGGTCCTGCCTCAGCCTGAGTACCAAGGTCAGGGAGATAGGGTGATGTTGATATATTATGAGATCTTACCTGTGACCAAGATCATTATTCTGAACGTTGCAGGATGTGACTGCCTTTGTGTTAAGTTGTGCCAAAGGACAAACTAGGGATACTGTTGCTATACCAGTGACCCTGCTGTCTATCTGGATCTTTCCAAGGGTTCCTGGGCCTGGTTGTTGGGTTGATGATTGAGTTTCCTCCGCCTATGGGTATTGAGGGGTTTTAACTCCATACAATGGGTCCTGGGAAAGCCTAGGAGTTTCATGAAGATTTGCATACATAGGTGGCCATGAATTAGATCTAATTTTTGCTTTGCGGCAATTGTCTTATGATCTGACTGATATGGAAGGTATTACCATTACTCCTTTGTCATAGTTAAATCAGCACCCTGTCTTATCCATAGGGTCAGGTCCATTTGGCTTGTCTGCTAGATTGGTGAATCCATCAATTAACTGCCTATTTCACCACTTGCAAGAAGTAACTCGGACTCTTGCTCCTGAATGGCCTCACTCCACTGGCTGATCCAGGCAGTCTCTTGGGTTATAGTGGCTCTTTGGAAAATGAAGCAGCAGGAATGATGCCTGGAGCATAGGTGAAAGATGAATAGTGAAACTAACAAAGCACAGCTAACTGTCCAGGTTCAAGCTTATTCCAGAGCAATAAGAAAGGCAAAGCATTCCTATTTTTTTTTCTCTTAAGGGATTGTGGCGGGAAATAAATATAATAAGTTTCTGTATAGATTCTTACATCTATGTTGTGTAGATTTTAATATTTATATTACTGGAAAAAAATGCTTCTAGGAAAGAATTCATCTGAAGAATGCATTTTAATGACTCCAATTAAATGGAGATGTTATCCAAAAATAGAAAAGAAAAAATTAATTCAAAATATTTATTGCTTGATTATTACAAGGGAAAAAATTGTCCTGCAAAATAGTAAAACATAACTAGAAATTTTGGATAGACAGTAAGCCTGAGATTGGGAAGAATAATGTCCAAATTCTTTGGGACTGAGAACTTTAAAATTCTTTACTGCTGGCATTTTTAGCAGAAAAAGCTGACATATTGGAAGAATTTAAGACAAGCATAGGAAGATTCTTTATAGATCAACAGATTGTCTATGTTTTTCTGTGCTACGTAACTTTGATATCTCCTTTCCGATAAAAAGGAAATTTCATGATGAGGAATTAATCTTTTAATGTCAAATAAAATATATCATTACAATGTATTTAGACACTATATTTTTCTGTTCTGCAAGTACGTCCTGTTCAGCAAATGAATTGTCAAATCAGGCTGTGTACAAATAAACAGAATGCTATGATGCCTTGTAGAGTTATTGTACTTTTGTTTCCACCACCACTGAATTTGCTTTATTTTCAGATTGCATGGGCTTTAAACAAAGGGGTGAAAACTGAATACAAACAGTTTTGGGATGTGGATCTTGGAGTATCATATATACCCTGGGAAAAAGTTAAGCTGGATGATTTAGATGGCTTTGCAGAAGGAGGCATGATTGACCAGGAAACAGTAAATAGTGGTAAGAACAATTCTTTGTAATTAAAACTTTTTTTTTCATATTTTCATATTTTGTTCCAGAGAAATGTGTTTCCAATAATCTAAATATGCACTACAAGTGTTGTTCCTCTCAGGCTATTAAAAAAGTAAGCTGACAGTTGGCAGTCAAGCTAAATTACAGTTCCACTTTGTGACATATGTAGAAAATTTCCGTCTTCAACTGGGATATATACTAGTTTCCAAAGGAAATTTATTTACTTATTATTTATTTAAATAAATAAACTTGTTTGCTTACTTATTTAGTAAATAAACTTATTTACTAATTATTTAGTTTCCAAAGGAAATTTATTTATTAAATAAATCATATATTATAATATTTAAGATTTAGTGTAGATATATCCTCAGTCTAAAATTGTAGATAATTTGTAAATAGGAGAAATCAATTGCTACTTAGAAAATGATGCTTTGCCAAAAACTGTGGGGTTTGGTTTGGTTTAGTTTGGTTTGGTTTGGTTTAATTTGATACACAGAAAGAAACAGGAAAAACATACAAAGAAAAGAAAAATAAAACAAAAATATATTATGAAATACTCAGATCTAAATCTCCCAGAGGTGCTTTTGATCCAAATTTTGTGCATGTCTAATAATACATATTTTCGCTGGTAGAGGCACTGAGGGCCGGTCCTTCACTGTTTCCAGGGCAGCCCCGCGGGCCAGATCTAAGCATACCACGGGCCAGATCCAGCTCACAAGACTTGAGTTTGACACCTCTGCTCTTCATAAAACAATCTGGGAATGTGCCATTCATATAGTTTTTTAAAAATATATTTTTCAGTCTCCATTTATTGCAAAAATGTAGGTTATCGTAGCTAGTAGAGCAAATGCTTATTATCTTCTAGTGTGCTTTTCAAAACACTGTCTGTCGTTTTGTGTAGAATGGGAAACTACAAGGACTTCAGAGACGGTAAAAGAGAATGTGCAGATAACCCAGAGTGCAACCGTTGACAAAACCACAGTTGTCACAACACAGACAGAAACTTACACACAGTCTGTTGCTATGTTACAGGTTAGTATTGTACTTCATTTTCTGACCACACCACTGACCACTCTTATTTTTGTATCAGATGCATATTATACCTTCTCAGTGATTCTGATATTTGCAACTTGTTGAGACATTTTTTTCTTTTTATTGTGAAAAACTCTCTAAACTTAAGCATGCACAAAACTGAAAATGCATTGGTTTCACACATAGAATAAAGAACTCCACTCAGACATCTCAGGAACATCCCATGTTGGTTGTTTCCTAAGGAGGCTCCCAAAAAGTACGAAGTAAAAAATTATCTCAGCAAGAAAAAGTAAGAGATGGCAAAAGTCTGGGAATGATACCATGGCAAGTTGCCTCAAAAAAAAAAAGGTTTTCTTCTCCTATATAGTAGATCACTCTGTGAAGGAGATGAATGGTTTAAAAATGTGATCAATAACGTTTAGAAATCTTTAAATTGACCCAGAGTTATTTTGGGAATTAACTGGCAAGTGTTCACTTTCACTGATAGGCGAGAGAGAATTTGGAAAGAAAATAAAAAGTACTTATGTGGACTTTCTAGAAGTTCATTTGTTAGTCAACTATTAAAAGACTATGTCTGAATTTAAAGAGACAACTACTTTTACATTGAAATAAATGTAAAAAATAATACTACATTGCCCTTCCGACATGCTTTTCTGTAACAACTTGCAAGCTATAAATCTCCTTATTTGGGGCTCCAGCTGAAATTTTAACAGCAAAATAGCCCAAAAAGGCCAATTTGCAGGGGTGCAATTTTAAAATTTCCTTCTCATAACTGTGCATGGATTAAGAATCATCAGGAATATTTTCCTATTATAACAGATTCCTGTAGCTCCAACTGTGCCAGCTGTTAATTTAGTTCCACCTGCGTTTCCTGTTACAATGTCTGTCCCTCCACCTGGTTACAGTGGAATTCCTCCGCCTCCATTCTTGAGAGCAAGCTTTAATCCTTCACAACCACCTCCTGGTAAAGTTATCTTTCCATTCTATAATATATATCAAAATGTATTGGCATTGTTACCCTGTTTCCCCCAAAATAAGACATGCCCTGATAATAAGCCCAATCGGGCTTTTGAGTGCATGGCAATAAGGCCAAGCGCTTATTTCAGGGTTGAAAAAAATATAAGACAAGGTCTTATTTTTGGGGAAACGCGGTATTTTTTCTCTGAAGTTTACATTTGCTGACAATTTTGCATAATTAGTCAGAAAAGCTTTGGTCCCCTCTTTGCAAAGCAGGGCCTGATGTTGTGAATAGGGAGTTGGATTCAATGGCTTAAGGAATCCCTTTCAGCTTTATGAATCCATGAGTCTCCTTAATTTTAAAAATATTAATTTGATCTGTAGTCATCTATTTGCATAATGAAGTGGCAGTAAACCTGGTTTAATTCAGTGGATCTTATTTCCATATATATCCATATATATGCATTTAATTACAACACTTTCTTGAATTAGATAATATATGCTTGAAAATATTTATAATTCACTTAAGAATTTAAGTTAAGAATCTTGCTATTTTTCATAAACTTGCTATTAATATTTATTCTTTATTTCTTCTAGGTTTCATGCCTCCACCTGTTCCACCACCTGTTCCACCACCAGTAGTTCCGACATGTAAGCTGTTTTAACTTTTCTTCATAGGATTCCAATAAAACTGTCACAGTTGAAAAAAACAATTTGATTGAATTGGCTAACATTGGATTTATTTTTATAAATAACATTATAAAGCTTGGAGCTGAATTCCTGCTACTCTTAAATAAGTGGACAAGTTTACCTGTATTAGGTATGATGGCACCTGTACAGGCGTTATCAAGAACTGTATATAAACAGTCCTGTTCTATACGACATGTTTTCCTAGCAAGACTTCCAATTAGGGTTAGGGTTAGACTGGAGAACATAGGAGTCCAGAACTTAAGATTTTTGCATGTAGATAACATTTCTTTGTACAGGAAGTCATTGACTCACAATTACAGTTTGGATTGGAACTTCTGTCCCAAAGCAATGCAGTCATTAAGTGAGTTATTACAACCAGTTGTCAAGCGCCTTGTGATCATATGATTGCCATTTGCCTTACCCAGAAAGTCTGCCACTGCCTGCTGAGAGGGCTCCTATTCAATGTCTGTGGGGTGGCTGAAAGAGCTGCTGGCTAAGGGGAGCTGACATCTTTTCATGGGATGCACAAAAAGAAGCTTAAATCATGAAGATCTAAGCTCTATTTCTTCACTCTCCCATAGTGGGACTTACATCTTCAAGTCTTTGCACTTGTATAATATCAACTTAATACTACTTGTATAATATCAACTTAATACTACTTGTGCTTAAAGCACAGTAGTGCCTCCTACAGACAGGTTTTGGCATTTCTGCCCATAAAATGAAATAAAATAGGAGCTCTGGTGGCTCAACAGACTGGAAGTCTGTTATTAACATCTGCTGCTTGCAATTACTGCAAGTTCGAGTCC
>JANHZT010007174.1:3613-19837 GCA_032468215.1 Stegonotus admiraltiensis | reverse complement strand
GAAGTATGAAGGCTGTTGCTTAACGCATTGTAAGCCGCCCTGAGTCTCCGGAGAAGGGCGGCATATAAATAAAAAAATAAAAAAAAAACAGAGTATCATCCACCTATTATGAATTCTCAACTTAATTCTTTATTAAAACAACAATTAATATCAGGCAGAATTGCAGAACAAGGTTGACTCAGCCTTCCATCCTTCCGAGGTGGGTAAAATGAGGACCCAAATTGTTGGCAGCAGTATGCTAACTCTGTAAACCTCTTAGAGAGGGCTGTAAAGCAGTATATATAATGACAGACATATAACAACCATTTTTTGTCTGATCCCAAGAGGCTCTTGCTGTTTGAAAGCTGCCCCATCTGTATTAACTGCCCCAAGTTAATAGGTAATAGATTGCATTTATTGTTATTGATGAGTAATGATTAGAATTTTTTAAAATT
Source organism: Stegonotus admiraltiensis (assembly GCA_032468215.1). Taxonomy (NCBI): domain Eukaryota; kingdom Metazoa; phylum Chordata; class Lepidosauria; order Squamata; family Colubridae; genus Stegonotus; species Stegonotus admiraltiensis. Next base: position 19,403 of record JANHZT010007174.1, on the reverse strand, counting down.
ATAATCCAACTGTATAATTTTGATGGGTTTTCTAATAGCTTTCTTCACTCTGGATATTTTAAGGATTATATTTTTAACTTATTTGTGATTACTTTTTTATACAGCAAGTAGAAAGATGTTTCAGAGTTTGATTAACATACTGGTGGATTCTTTTAGAAAGACATACATAGATTTGCACAAGCATTAATGTGCATATGTATTGATTTACAGCTCTTGTACAGCCGTCGCTCACTATTGCTCAAGAATCAATGAAAGATTTTAGCAGCCTTGTTCTACCAGGTGGTACTGTTTCTAGTAGTCTTACGACACCAACATTATCTGCCGGAAGTGTCTTTTCTTCTCTTTCAAAGAACAGTTCCGAATTAGATGAAAAAGGATCTCTTCGTGCTGATCTTCAGACTTCTTCTACCGAAAACAGAACTGGTAAATAGCATTATAAAATCTTTTGAGAGGGTTATATGTGTGCTTGCATGAGCATGTATATATGTATGTACGTGGACAAATACATATGCACATATACACGTACATGCTTGCATAATATAGGAATATCATAACTTTCAAGAATTCTAGTCCTGTATCAGATGTCACTTTTGGGACAGTATTGAACTTACCTGTTGTTTCTAAGAGCTAAATAAAGACAGACAGACAGACAGACCAGAAGGATAGGAAATAGGATCAGCATAATGAGTTCTTTATTAGCCCAGTTGCAATATAATTTCTGTTTTTTCATGTGGTGATCTGTTTTCAATAAGATCTGTTATTCACTCATCACTATATTGCCTCAATACTTGTTTTGTTCATTTAATTTGAATTGTATTAATATTAGTATAATACAAATAATTAAAAAGCTTTTAACATAATTTTATAGTTTCTATTCACTCAAATATACAAGAAGATAGGAAAATGATATGCCAAATCCTAGGTTTTTTTAGTTCTCTTTAATTTTCTAGATAAAATATTTTAAAAGCTTACAATTTTTCTAAACATTTATTTTATAAGCTATTCTTCAGTAAGAAATACTGTTTACTTTTCCTTAAATAGCTATTGTTGCAGATTATAATGCGAAACCAACCAGTAGATGTTGAATTTAGTTTAATCTGACTCTATAATTAAACCATTAAAGTATTAGTTAGACATGATTGTTTCAATTCTCTGATTTAAGTTTTTGTATTTCAGTTCAAGATGACGTTTCAAGCAGTTCTGGACTTACCGAGGGAGTACAGCCACCTGGTATCACAACCAGTTCTGGGCATGTAGGGGGAATCCAGCCACCTCATGTCTCAAGTAGTGCTGGACTCGTGCAGCCGGTCAGTGTCTCAAGCAGCTCTGGGCTTTTGACAAGAGTTCAACCCCCCACTGCTTCAAATAGTTCCGGTCTTATAACAGGTTCAAGTGTCTCAAGTAGCTCTGGGCTTTTGACAGGACTTCAGCCCATAAATGTTTCAAGCAGCTCCAGCCTTTTAATGGGAATCCAACCACCCATAGTCTCAAATAATACTGGACGTTTGTCAGGAATCCAGCCACCCATTGTATCAAGTAGTTCTGGGCTTTTGACAGCACTCCAGCCACCCATTGTATCAAACAATTCTGCAATTTTAGGATTGCCACCACCAATAGTTTCAAGTAGTTCTGGACTGTTAGGATTACCACCACCAAATATTTCAGGTGGATCTGGACTATTAGGACTACAACCACCCGCTGGAATTCAAAATTTACCGCATTTAACTATTGCTAGTCAACGGTTGCCTGGAATTCCTCTAGTAGAAATCCGATCAGGATTAATACCACAGCCACCTGGTCCTAGGTTTCCACTACTGCAACCTGGGATGCCACCACAACGTACAGTTCCTCCTCCAGCTATACTTGATCCATCCCTTCCTCCACCTAGAGTTCCTTTCCTTCCAGGAGATATTTTTACTCAAACAGAGAGGTCATTTGCAACTTCCAGTAGGCAAAATATGGATATTTCTAACCCAGATAAAAGATTGCCTATTGGGGAAGATAGCATTCAACAAGAAGGAGATAGAGACTATCGATTCCCTCCAGTGGAAAGTAGAGATCGAACATCTTCAGTAGATATAAGGGATTCTATTGGAAGGCCACCACTAGATCCAAGAGAAGGTTTAGGTCGACCTCCTGTAGATGGAAGAGAACATCTTATGAGGCCACATATAGATTTACGGGACAACTTTGGAAGGCCAGGTATGGATAATCTAAGAAGAGAGCATTTTGCTTTCAACTCAGAAAAACATTGGGGTCAAAGAGGAGATTATGATGAAAGAGAACATCAGACCTTTCCTGTATATGGTGGTCTCAAGGGGTTCCAGGAATTTCGAGAGAGATATCGGCAAACAAACTACAGATTTGAAACTCGAAGTGGTCCTACCTGGAACAGAGGACTTGAACAAGATGCTCACAGAGACTTTGATGACCGTCGTAGACCATGGGAAAGACAAAGGGACAGGGATGATAGAGATTTTAATTTTGGTAGAGAAATTAATGGAAACAGATTTGGGAGAGAGAGAACACAGAACAACTGGATACCCCCTCCACATCCAAGAGCGTTTGAATATTTTGAAGGTGGTGCTTCTCAACAAAAAGTTGATAGTGTACCCCAAGTTAACGGTGAAAACACGGAAACAGAGAATCAGCCATCTGCTGTGCAAGTGCAGGATGAATTGGAACTTTATGAAAAGTTGGCGTCTTCAAATGAGACAAAAAAAGAGAAGAGTGACACAGAAGCTGAATTAGAAAATGAACCAGTGGTAGAAAGCACAGAAACTGAGGGGACATAATCATCACTCAGTAGGTAAAAAGATACCTTTTGTAAAGTTGTCATCTCTCTCTGTAATAGATGAATGGCTGACTGGACCTTAGTAGTTCATTTTTTTTCTTCCAGAATTAAGTTAATCTAATATTCATGTTCATCTTTCACTTAAATAGTTGTACAACTGACCTGTATAGAATATTGTTTTTAATTTGAACATGGTAGGTAAAGTTTGTCTTTCTTTTCTTTTTTCGTTTTTTTTTCCTGGCAAAATGCAAACTCCCCCACTTGCTTTTCCTTCTGAAGGATAAATTACAGCTTGTCAAACAAAGAAAAAGACTTCCTATGGAAGAACTTGATTTTTTTAGATGCTATTAGGTTGGCCATAGAAATTGTTATACTTGAAAAAAGGCGCTGGTATATCTTATCCAGATTTCTAGGCTGCTGCAAATTTTTAAAACATAGGCAGAGCTGTGATACTAAATGTTCCCTCAGTTTGGCCCAGAAAAGGAGCATAAATAATACAGAGATGGTGTGTTTTTGAAATTTCTGCATTATAGTCTCTGTTTCTCCAAGAAGTGTCCATAATCTGTCCTCCGTACTGCAATGAATTAAAAAATAACATACGTTTTAAATGTTTTTTTAGATGCCAATAAAGCATTATTTGTTTGATAAGCATTCTAGGTATTGTATTTTTTATATACAATCTATATAACATTCTGGTTGAATTGTGCTTTAACTAATTGTTGCAAAAGGTTTATAATGCTCTTGTAAAACTAGTGCAACAATTATATATGCTCCAAAAGCATATGCCTTTCTACTAAAAAATCATGGAATCACATTAGTTTGTGTATAATATATGTATGTAAATATTTGTGTAAAACTGTATGTAGATACCACTGTTTCTGTGTGTGATAGTGCATGCGCACGCACTCACAGAATAATGTAGACAGTTAAATAAAATGAAATGAATTAGGTTATGCAATTTCATATTTAAACTTCTTTAGGTAGAAAGAAAATTGTAGATGCTGATGTGACAGGTTAAACAAATTAATATTTGCTCTTCTAAATTCTTATTACTTCAGAAGGTGGACTGGCATGCTCTGAAGGCTGAAGAGTAAGATTTAAGGATGCTTTTTAAGTGTGGCAATATATGGTGCAAAAATGAAGCAAATGTTTGAATTGTCATTTTTGTAATGCTTCTGGTGTTTTGGGTAGAAAGTGATATATAAAAATACTTTGTTGATGATTTGCTTGCTGTGAATATTGAGTTCATAGTTGTTATCTAAAACATATTGAGCCACTTTAAGAACAAAACACTTGCCTATCTCAAATTACTGACCACGTACGGTTTAGGTTTCAAGATTCTTTAGGCTACAATTGTATATGCATTTAACTTGGATTAAGTTTCATTGATATCAATATTGAATACTGGCATCTAGATATTTGGAATTTTTAAAACTCTGGGCTAGCTAGTTTCCATAATTTGAAATGGCCTCATAAAAATATTTCTGTCCAAACTAAAAATATGTTTTTAGGATCTACTCTCTAACAAGTTGATAGAATGTAACCATTTATCCTTTATTTTTTTCTTTTAAAAATCTTTAAAAATCTAAAGAATATGATAGTTCTAGAATTTATATTGTGCTAAATTAATATTTTATGTAGAAAATGACATTCTTTAATTCCAGAAAATTTTGAATTTTCAATAATGTGAATTATTCAAGTTCCACAAAATTATGCTTCTATAATAATATGAAATATATGAAAGTCACAGAAATTTCATTAATATTATGAAGTCAGTACATTTTTATAGCAATAAAGTTTGAGAATTACAAACTTACAATTTGAAAATTCATAGTTGCACTACCATTTTTGCTTTCGGTCAACTTAAATCTTAAATTACAAATGCATTATTGTTGCATACTTATTGGCAGTCTGCCTGTCAGGATGGATTCACTTTCACTGAATTACTGTTGCCAAATATAACAGCATTAAGAATCTGGATAGTCAGTATAATCTAGCTACAATGCCCCAGATTTGTGTTTGCTCACTGGAAATAATGCAACAGTGGAATATAATTGCATTTTTTACTTTGGGACAGTAGCTCTAATAAGATAACTGTGTTTGATTGCATTCTTGATTTTTACAATTGGCCAAAACCATGTTATGTGGTTTAAGGTTAAATCTTGGAATAGCACTAGCTACGTATCACTATCATATAAAAAGATACCTTGGAACTATGTAAAAGCTGTAGCTTTTAAAATTTTAAAAAGCATAAAAGTATGTCATACTTCATGTTATCTTTGGACATAGCATCTCGTGAGTAAGACAAGTTTGGCATAACTGAGATCTACTAGTTGAGGAAAAAGTAGGATGAGACAAACGTGCCTCTTAGATAGAAGGGATCTCCAGACAAGGTAGTTACGTTCTGTTGGCAGAAAGTTACTGCTAGCGGTATTTCAGATTATGGTAGTAAACATAACACTTACATGAGTCAGTGCCATTTTGAGAACTATTGAATTTGTAGCTGTTCCATTTTATGGCTGAGAAATTGTAATTTACCTCTATCCACCAACATATTGAAAACAGAATCAGCTGTGAGTCTTTTGCTTGCTATGATTGTTTTCCTAATGAGGCTAAAGTTGATAACTTAAGTGAATGAAATTAATAGTCTAATCATTATTATAATAGCGAACTATTATGGTCTAGAAATTATTTGAGAATATACTACTCTTGCCCTATATTTTTCTCTTGTTCCCATATATGTAATAAATATTTGTATTATAGAGAAAAACTCCTTTTTCAGCAAGGAAAAAGCTAATTGTTATAAACATGATCTCAATTTCTATTTTTCAGGGGCATATTGGTTTAACATGTAACTTTTAAATGTGTTTTGATAAGTTTATTATAGAAAATAAAGTAAAATCTCAAACAAATGAAGTAACCAAAATAGAAATATAATTAGCAAATGAAATTATTATACTCTAATTCAAAAGATTGACAGTCCTATAAAAGCTTCATTAAGGCACCATGTTAAATTGATCTCTTCAAAAGAAAATTAAATCATAACCAGAAATTTGCACTATAATTGACACCATACAGAATATGCATGGCATCTTTGAGAAGCTATTTTGACATTCCCAGAATGTAAACTCATCATTTAAAAAGAGACTGCTCCCATATACATATTTAAATACAAATAATCCATGTGTCTGATTCCCATAATCCTATTTCCAGTGGTGCTCATGAAATTATAATTTATCCATAGATTCTGTAGTTCATGCAAAACGTTAAATGCCAGTAGTAGTTTTCCTTGCTTTATTTTAAAAAATATGTATATTTCCAAAATGCATTTTTTACTCTAAGACCTTTCAAAAATCACAAGCAAGTGTGACCACAAATTGATGCTAAAATTATAATAGTGATTTTCAGACTTTATATTGGTTACTAATAAGTCTGCGGCACTTCTTTCTTGATGATTTTTTGTTGGTTTTCTAGTATGAAAAGATGGGTATTTTGCTTATAGTGTAGTCCAGTGCATGTTTGCTCAAACCTACTCCATTGAGTTGAGTTGAATTTGCATATGATTGCAGCCTTGAAATGCAATGTAAATTGAGCCGTGAAGTTTTTCTTGTTTGGTTTTTAATTAATCTTGCTTATGAAATGCCCTGATATGTTTTTGCAAATACTTAAAACTGATTACAGTACCTATAAAAATTAATATGACTGGAAATTATACTTTTAGTGTGTTATACTATATGTTCGTAGTTTCTCACATGAGGAAGAATTTATGGTGCTTAACAGTTCCTAACATTCCATCCCTAATTTCTGAAAGAACTTTTCTTTTTGAAAATTATTTTGCTTTTTCCTTTGATATTTGAATAACCATCTTCTTTCTATAAAATCTAAGAATATACAAAAACAAAGTTTACTTCAAAATGTATGAACTATTTAACAGATTTAATACCAAAAAAAGATTGATAATAACAGTATATTTCACTTGACACTGTGTAATCTACTACTCTGACACTTGCTCTTACTCTTAAGCTTGCTCTTAACAGCTCCAATAGGATAATTGTCATCCAGTTTACAGTCCCAGTGGAAAAAAACTGAAAAATCAGAATCGTACAATATGAATTTTGTCATATTAGCACTACACGTTATGTGAAATAGAATCTATTTTGAAATCTGTGTTTTTTTCTTGGGACAATTGAAATCTCAAAGTATGAGGTTGGAATTATTTTAGTGTGCTTGAATAAACGATGCATAGTTCCAGAACTACAGTGACGAGGATGTCAGTATATACAGTGTATTCAGAAAGTATTCAGACCCCTTTCACTTTTGTCAATTTTGTTATGCTGCAGCCTGATTATACCATTGTTGAAATTCATTTTTTTCTCTCATCAAACTACACTCAGTACCCCATAATCACAAAGTGAAAACAGAATTTTAGAAATGTCTGTAAATTTATTAAAAAGAAAAAATTGAAATATAGGTAATCCTCAAGTTATGACTGTTTACGAATGACTGCAGAGGCACTGCAACATTCATCCTATTCCCCTTCTCTCCCCACAACTGTTTTCCCCTCCCATCCTATCACGTTGGATTCAACTTGCAAAGATCTGTCTCTTCTCTGCCGTGGTTTCATTGCCTTTGAGGGAGAGGAGAGCAGGATGATTTCCCTTCCAGTATCCGGTTGGCTTGCAAATGCTTTTTGCTCCAAGAGTGTTCTGGGGGCCGTGATCTTGCGTGACTTCAGGCAAGCATTCTCTGCAAAAGCAGATGAATGCCTGAAGTCGCATGAGATTACAGCCCCCAGAACATTTCACTCTTGGCACAAAAAGCATCTGCATGCCTATTGGATGCTGGAAGGAAATTGTCCATCTCTCCCTCAAAGGCAAAGAAACTGCAGCAGAGAGGAGAAAGGTCTTTGGAAGTTAAGTGAGTCCAGAATGGGACTTGCAGCAGGATGGGAGAGGGAAGCAGGTATCTCAGTGGGTCGAGGAGACCTTGGGTGGCCTGTTCCATCACTAGGGCCCCCATGGCCTTCCTCACCCTTAGATACCTCGTGCACATTTGATTAGTGAATGTGTGGGTAAAAGCAGGGAATGATCACATTCAAGTTATGTGATTCACTCCTATGTATCCTTGAGTTACAAATGTAATTGGCGGTCTCCATTACATTCGTAACTCAAGAATTACCTGTATCACATTGGCATAAGTGTTCAGACCCTTCACTCAGTAATTTGTTGAAGCACCTTTGGCAATAATTATGGCCTCAAGTCTTTTTGGATATGACGTGACAAGCTTTGTCGCGTCATATCCAAATTGGGGATATGAATTGGGGGATATTTTGACATTCTTCCTTGCAAATCCTCTCAAGCTCAGTTAGGTTGGATGGTGACCGTCAGTGGATAGCCATTTTCAGGTCCCTCCAGAGATGTTCAGTAGGGTTCAAGACAGGGCTCTGGCTGGGCCACTCTAGACATTCACAGAGTTGTTCCTAAGCCACTCCTGTGTTATCTTGCCTGTATTCTTAGGATCATTGTCATGTAGGAAAGTGAACCTTCGGCCCAGTCTGAGGTCCTAAGCACTGTGGAAGGTTTTCAGTGAGGAGATCCCTGTACTTTGCTCCATTCAGCTTTCCCTCAACCCTGACCAGTCTCCCAATCCCTTACCGCTGAAATACAGCCCCACAGCATGATGGCTGCCATCACCGTGCTTCAGTGTTGAGGTGATGTTGGGCAGGTGATGAGCAGCAGTGCCTGGTTTCCTCCAGACATAATGTTTAGAATTGAGGCCAAACAGTTCAATTTTGGTTTTATCAGACCAGAGAACCTTGTTCCTCAGAGTCTGAGAGCCCTTCAAGTGCTTTTTTGCAAACTCCAAGTGGGCTTTCATGTGTGGAGAGGCACTGAGGCAGTAGTGGGTTGCAAATCGCGTTGCTACATGGGTGCACTTGCGTGCGCAATGCTTCTGTGCATGCACAGAAGCATCCATGCAGGTGGGTGGAGCCTCACCACCTCTGCTACCAGTTCGCCCAATCCGGAGCAAACTGGTAGCAACCTATCACTGCACTGAAGAGAGGCTTCCGTCTAGTCATTCTTCCATAAAGCCCAAATCAGTGGAGGGCTGCAATGATGGTTGTCCTTCTGGGACTCTCTCCTATCTTCACATAGGATCTCTGAAGTTCACTTAGAGTGACCATCGGGTTCTTGGTCACCACTCTTACTAAGGCCCTTCTCCCCCAGTTGCGCAATTTGACCAGGCACCTAGCTCTTGGAAAGAGTCCTGGTCGTGTCAAATTTCTTCCATTTGAAAATTATGGAGGCCATTCATTGTGCTCTTAGGAACCTTCAGTGCAGCAGAAATTTTATTGTAGCCTTCCCAGATCTGGGCCTTGCAATAATCCTGTCTCTGAGCTCTGTAGGCGATTCCTTTGTCATCATGGCTTTTGCTCTGCTACAGTATGAATTGTCAGCTGTTAAGCCTTCAATAGAGAGGTGTGTGCCTTTCCAAATCATGTCCAATCAATTTAATTTACCACAGGTGGACTCCAATCAAGGTGTGGAAACATTTCAGCACTGATCAAGAGAAATGGGAGGCACCAGAGCTAAATTTCAAGTGTTGTTGCAAAGGCTCTGACTACTTTACACCAATGTGATACTTCAGTTTTTTCTTTTTAATAAATTTACAGACATTTCTAAAATTCTGTTTTCACTTTGTCATTATGGGGTACTGAGTATAGATTAATAAGGGAAAAATGAATTTCAACAACTGTAGAATCAGGCTGCAGCATAACAAAATTGACAAAAGTGAAGAGGGTCTGAATTCTTTTTGAATGCACTGTTTAATGATACTTTTGCTGTCTTCAGTACATTAGTAGCAAAGGAATTTTAGTATGGCTGTAGAGGCAAATATATGGCACATGATTGTAGGAGCATGGGTGCAATATTCTCTGGCATTGTAGTTTATTTGGTAATGCAGACTGACTTCCTGGTCCATGATAGATAGCTTAATGTGAATTTAAAGTTCTAAACTCATGGGAAATACCAAGTTGCTTATCTTTGTACTAATTGAACTTGCTGAAGCATCTTGTGATCAGACACTACCTTTACCCTGAAAGTAAAAGATCCTTTATTATTTCAATTTTATATTATTGCTCATTTCAAATGATTCTGGGGGACGCACAGCAATTAAAATTATATATTTAAAAATACAAGAATCATAATAGAAACAATTTCGATATCCATATAACAAAACAGTAGCCGAGGTATCAGAAGATTCACCAAGAATAGAGTTACCAAATGGGAAGCCAATACATTTAATAAATAAATAAATAAATGTCAATATTACTACTGTACAGCCTCTGCTGCGCACCCAGATTCCCACACACAAGCAAAATTGTATGTATAATATATCCATGCCAGACCTAATGGGACAGAGAGATGAAACCAGAGAGGTGTTCCCTCAAATAACCCCACAAAAATAAAAAGGGAGGAACACTAGCAAACAAAATCTAAATCTAATTTTGATTGTGAAATTATATTACTGCACGTGTTAAATTGTCATATAAATGCTTAAAGTCCAATCTTCACAGAAAGAAGGAACCATCAGATTGCCTATTTATAATGTAATACCTATCAAGATGTACACTTTTAAAAGAAAGAGAAGCAAGAGAAGAGTTTTTCTCTGATGTTAAAAGTCCTTCTATTACTGGATAAACCATAGTATTCCTTTAAATGGTTTGAAATAAGGCAAATGAAATTGTTTGGATTCCTTACTAAGGATTATGAATCTTGCTTTAACAGTAACAGCCAACTTGGGACAGCTGCCTGGATATTTGCCACCAATAGGGTTTCCTGAAAATAAACATTTTAATTTTTTTTCTAATTTACACTATAAAGAAAATTCTGGCTGTCCACAATGATTATATTATTGACAATATTTTATTCCCCTGATAGGGGAACAGTTCTTTTTGATGCTTTTTTGAGGAGAGCAGTCACAGCATCAAGAAAAAGAGCTTGGAATGCAGCTTTTGTACTGTAATACTATCAACAATACTATTAATGTAAAAGTATTTAGTATTATATCTAAAATTATACTGAAGAAGTTCATTTAGGTTACACTTCTATATCACTTATTTTGGAGCAAATCTTGTTAAATTATTTGGGGTAAACATGTAGGTTTATTCTGTTGTTGCTGCTTTCAGGTTCTTACATGAAATAAAGCCAAGAATTTTAAAATCTTATCTATTCACTGATGTTGGAGTTATGACACATATGCACATTACATTTTAAAGGGGCTACTCATTCTTTATTACATATTCACTACTGTTAGAGGAACATAAAGTAATTTTAAAACTACATGAATAAAATTGCCATTTTTCTTAGGCAAATAGATATCACTTTTAATTTTGTAACATTTCTTCTGTAAGCTGCTTCTTCTGATCTAGCTAATGATGGAAATTTCAGCTCTTACATGCACATTGGAAATTATATCTGTTGTATTTTAGTTCAGCTTGTGTGAAATACATATCATTCCTTTTAAACGAATAATTTTCAATCATTGGTGTACAATTCGTTATACAACTTTCAACAAGAGACATGAGATGCAAATATCATTATGGTATATGTACCGTAACAGTTCATAGACTTAAGAGTCAAATACAGAGGAGAACACACTCATTTATCCTGCATCAGACGTAAGTAACCTACTTGGGGTAATACAACTGAAATTGAATCTGTCCCAAAATTTAAGAGAAAATACTCCCAACAAAGTTTACTCAAGAAAGTTAAGGGCTGCATTCTAAAAGAAAATTCACAAACTCAGAGGAAGATTTGTCTGATAGAACACATCTATAGAAAGTTGGGCAAAGGCTTTGAAAAAAGGGGGTTTAAGAAAGAATAAATAGCAACAAGGACTTTCCCAAATCTGAATCGGGCAGGCCATACCTTTTAACTTTTAAATGAATAAATAAGAAAGCATAAAACAGAATAAACACATGACATGAGAAATTTAGAATTGCCTTTTGTACATCCAGTTTTGGTTCATAGATGAAAGGAACTTTGGCAATAAATATAAGTTATGTTGCTTAACTCTGGAGTGTAAGCTGGAACCAGAAGATTTTAAATACGCCTTAGCCCATACTTGCAGAAATATTTTGACTTCTTACTGTCCCCTAGATCATTGTATTAATTTTCAGTTAATACCTTAGGCAGTTAGATTTATGCCTACTATGGATTTTTGTTGTTAGTCACAAAGTCGTGTTCAACCCATCACAACCCCATGGACAATGTTCCTCCAGGCCTTCCTGTCGTCTACCATCACCCGGAGTCCATTTAAGCTCATGCCAACTGCTTCAGTGACTCCATCCAGGCACCTCATTCTCTGTCGTCCCCTTCTTCTTTTGTCCTCAATTGTTCCCAGCATTAGGCTCTTCTCCAGTGAGTCCTTCCTTCTCATTAGTTGCCCAAAGTATTTGAGTTTCATCTTCAGGATCTGACCTTCTAAAGAGCAGGATTTTATTGCTGATAATTCCAGTGAAGCCCACAAAATTTCCTGATTCGGTACCTGCTGATTATGATATTCCTTACTTGATCCCACCATATATGTCCTGTCCACAGACCTGTAGAATTTGTTCAACTGCTCTTAGGAACATAGTTTTAAAATAATAATTTATGATTTTAATGGCTGGTGGTGATTTTGTAAATGCCGATGTCCAACTTCTGGAGCATTGCTTAAATACTGTTGACATTGACAAAATTGCAGTCTCAATTGCAAAAGGCAGTTTTACTTGGAACAGTTTCCATCCTCTAACAATACATTTAACATCAAACAACACCTGCCTAACTCAGGTCCTTGGGAAGGACTCAATTGGCAGATTAACAAACGTCAAATCCAGCCTAAATACCTGGCTGACTCTATCCAACCATAATAATATCTTAATATTATTAAACAAAAACTTATGTCTATTGCAGGTCCTTGGGAAGGACCCAAAAGCTGGACAAAAATGTCAAATTCAATCTAAACATTGTGTAACCAACCACAATAATAATTTTTAAAACGTATTCTGCCTGGCTCCCAATGACTGAGCATCTTACAGCAATCGAATTATAAAAGATGGCTTGCATATCATATCAGAAGGAACAAAGCAAAGTGTCTCACTCTCCCTTACCAAAGCCTTTTATGAGGAGCCAAGTCTTCACAGCCCTTATAAATAACAACAGATTCCACATCTCATGGGGGGGGACCTTATTACAGAGGGTAGGAGTTATTACAGAGAAAGCACACTTCCAAAGTCTTGATAGTGATATTGTTTAATCAAGGGAATCTGAAGCACACTAACACAGCAAGATCAAATTGGCCAGGTAAATATAGGAAACAGTCCTTCAAGCAAACAGTCCCTATGCTATATAGGACATTATAGCCAGCATCTTTAATTGCACCTGGAATCAAAGTGGAAAGCAGTGGAATTCACGAAACAAAAATGTAATGTGCATACCATAGCACAGCCATCTCTGCTTGTGCTGCTGCATTCCATATCAGCTGAATTTTCTGGGTGATCTTCAGCAGCCCATCTACAGTGTCTTGTAGTAGTTAGGCCTCAAGGCTAAGTGTGAGTGACTGTCTGAAGACCTCCCCCACCCCCCAATTTGGTGAAGGATGTAGCTCAGGGATTCCCAGGCCGTAACCCACTACCAGGCCGTAGTCTATATCCAACCGGGCTGCAGGAGGGCACATGAACATGCATGCAGCTCAATTTGTGTGAACAGTGGCCTGGCGCACACGCACAAGTTGACCTGTGCAAGTGGGCTGATGCACCCATGGATGTGCGTGCAGCTCAACTTGCAGTCAAGCTGTGTGCATGCGCATGAGTGCCAGCTACCAGTCTTGTGAGTCAAGCTGCACACCTGGGTATAGGCTGGCCCGCTGCTCACACAAGTTGAGCTGCATGTGTGTGTGTGTTGCCTGTGGCCCAGTTGCAAAGAGGCCACAGCCTGGTTCCCCTCTTCCCCACCCCCCAGCTGGCCAAGCCACAAAGGTTGGGGACTGCTGGGATAACCGGTGCAGCAGATAAAGTTGTACAAAGATTTTTTTGTCCCAGATTGCGCACCAACCTTGAAAGGGAAGTGCTACCCCAGTGGTCACCAACTTTTGCAGCTTGGCCGGGATGGGGGATGTGTGAAAGGGGAACTGGGCCAAACATGTAATGGTCTAGTACATATGTGCACGCAGCTCGACACACATGCATGTACACATGGCTCGATTGCAAGTGGAGCTGTGTGCACGTCCGACTGCATGTTGGCCCGCCACTTGTGCAAGTCAGGCTCCACACATGCACTGCTCGCATGAGTTGAGCTATGCGCAGTAGTGGGCCTCAGGATTGGGGACCCCTATGCTACCCAATCCATCAATGGAATATCCCAAATTCTGGATAGTGCTAACTTTCACAGTCAAGACCAGTTGTCTTGATAGGATTACGTCAGAGGTCCTTCATTCAAACCTGCACAGCTTCCAGGCATCTGAACAGCCTCACTTGGCTGGCCCAGAGTTGAAAGATACAATTGGGTTTCATAAGGTTACTCATGATCCCAGATCCCAGTTAAGTGGATGACTACAACCGCTGGTTTCATATAGTTGTTGAAAAGCAGGGAGAGATATTAGCACCCTGCAGCATACCAAATAGGTTGTGGTCTCTTATAATTGTAAGCTGGCCAGAGTTACCTTGAGATAAGATGGGCAGTCAATCAATTTTACAAATATATAAATAAATTTCTTTACCTAATCAACACCGACTAGAACCAACCCAAGAGTAAAGAAGAGAACCACAGTAAAATGGTGCCCCCAATCCCTAACCCATGGACACTGGCAGTTGATGGTACCAAAAGTGCTCAGAGATCAAGATACACAAGAATAGCATCTTCAATCCCACAAGTTATCAGCAAATATAACTAAGTCTGTCCCAATACAAAATCCTGGCCTGAAATCCAATCAAAACATATCTAGATAATCTGTTTTCTCCAGACTCCTTATCAGCTGCAGATCAAACACCTTCTCACCAACCTACCCAAACACAGAATGTGGGGTACTTGTTGGTAGTTGCCAAAAATTGTTGGATTCAAGATGACCTCTTGAGGAGGGAGCACATGTTTTTTTCCTTTCAAGGCAGGCCACTAGTATTCCCTCCTTTAGGGAAGCTGATGGTTATAATTGCAGATCACTTTCCTGGATGCTTTATGACGTAGGAGAGGGCCCTAAATCAGCAAAGAGGTGGCCAAACCGACAGCAAGATAATCCTGTTCACTTCCTTGGGAGTCACCACTCCCTCCCAAACCATGCCCCCAGGGATCAGCCTGCCCTATTGAGTCTGAGACCAAATTGGAACAAATCAGAAAGATTTTATCCATTAATAGCCCAACAGGTGTTCCAAAGAGCCCACTCTTCCTAATAGGGACTAAAGGAAATGGAACGTCTATAGAACACATTCCAACAAAATCTATACAACTTTATCAAAAAGTCCCTGACCACTCAACCCAATACAGCACAACCAACACAAACCCTTAAAAAATTACACTGCCATACATAAAAAATATCTCAGAAACCACAATAGACTACTACAACCACATGGAATCACAAGTCAACTAAAGCCCCTCAAAACATCTTAAGGAAACCAAACAACCCAGCAACCCCTGAAGAAAAAATAGGGAGTCATCTACAACATACAATGTAAGAACTGCAACAACCACTATGTAGGACAAACAGGCAGAAGACTGGCAGAACACATCCATGAACACCAACTGGCAATCAAAAGACATGAAGAAAATTCTTTAATTTTGCAACATATAAACAGATTTAACCAAAGTTTCAATTGGGAAAATGTGACAGTCCTAGACCAGGCCAAGTCCAAAAATGCCAGGGAATTACTAGAAGCCTGGCACTCTGACAAATCAGCCATTAATAGACACGTAGACATTAACAACATCTGTAGACTATGCAAAAGACAAAATCAACCAGAGC
>JANHZT010007172.1:15843-29574 GCA_032468215.1 Stegonotus admiraltiensis | reverse complement strand
GGCCTTATTGCCATGTGCTCAAAAGCCTGATTGGGCTTATTATCAGGAGATGTCTTATTTTGGGGAAAACAGGGTATATTTATCACTCTATTAATCTTCATAAACATATTTATTGCTCTATTAATCTTCAAAGATTACTACCCACTGTATCAGATGGTGATGGGAGCACTGTTGGAAGACATGAATGACTCCAGGCTACGGACTGCTTATTGTGAAGAAAATACATCTGTCTGACCTCCAGGAGTCAAAAGAAAAAAATACTCAACAGCACACTATCATTCAATCAATCATTCAATCAATCAATCAATCCGTTCAATAGTTTTATAAACATTAGTCAAAGCCTTGAAGAATCACTTCCTCCATAAACCTTAATGCTTCTCTATTTGGTAATTTCTTTCCCTCATCCCATCTCCATTCTATTTTGTCCCCTCCTTTTGTTTCCTTTCCCTTTCAAGTAGAGTTTCTCCTTGCCCTAAGTTGATCTTCTCTTCTGTACCCATCTCAATGCCTGGAATGCACTACCTGACTCTGTGGTTTCTTCCCCAAACCCCCAAAACTTTAACCTTAGACTATCTACTGTTGACTTCACCCCATTCCTAAGAGGTCTGTAAGGGACGTGCATAAGCGCACCAATGTGCCTACTGTCCCTGTCCTAACATCTCCCTTTTATTCGTAACCATTTCATGTATTAATAACCATGTTTATATCTATTTCTGTTATCTAATATGTGCTTGACTAGGTAGATAGACAGACAGACAGACAGACAGACAGACAGACAGACAGACAGACAGACAAATAGTACTCTCTGGTGTAAGTCTTTTTCTAATGAACCGGAACAGTATGGTGGCAGAGGAGTGGGCTACAGAACACAGACTTTGTGCTGTACTTAAGACTAGGGTTTGGGAGTTTATATGTGAGGTAATCACTAGATTAGTCATTCTGAGTAAGATAGGCAGCCTCTAAATTTGATATATAAACAAACAACAAGCAAATATAAAATGGTGGGTTTTTTTCCAACACCCTAATTAACAACTAAAAGCCATACCCAGCAGTGGTGGGTTTCAAAATTTTTTACTACCGGTTCTGTGGGTGTGGCTTGGTGGGCATGGCGTGGCTTGGTGGGTGTGGCAGGGGAAGGTTACTGCAAAATCCCCATTTTCTCCCGATCAGCTGGGGCTCGGGAGGCAGAGAATAGATGGGGGCAGGGTCAGTCAGAGGTGGTATTTATCGGTTCTCCAAACTACTCAAAATTTCCACTACCATTTCTCCAGAATTGGTCAGAACCTGCTGAAACCCACCTCTGATACCCAACCAGGAACCGTAATCTAGAGAAAGAGAGAGAGAGAAGTTCTCGGATGATGGGCTCCAGCATGAGCCTGAAAGCTTGGAAGAAAAAACATTTGGTCCCGGTAACTGAGTCAAGCTGGATCTTGGTGCTTTTTTTCCTACTTTATAACATAGTCCCTCAGTAAGCTCCTCCCCAAAAAGTAGAAGCTACTTGAGAAAGATTATGGATTCTTCTGAAAGTAGGACTTCCTCATTTTTAATAGTTGCATGTTGTTCCTCTACTTGAGAAATTAGATTTCTGTGTATTGTGATATCATTTAGACACAATCTAATCCTGCATTTCTCAAGATATGCAGAGTTCATACTTGCAACTTCTGAATGTGTCAGCACAGTATTTGATGGCTCCAAAATATATCAATTTTTTTTAAAAAGAAAAATATGCTTAGATTTTTTTTCAAATATGCATTTATTTAAATATTTAACCTAACATGTATCTACAGGCATCTTTCAATTTACAGATAGCTACAAAACCTACATGGCACAGATTTATGAATGAGGACATGAACCCTTGGCTGAATCATAACTCATATTAAATTATCTGTCCCAGGTCATTAATTCAAGGGAAAGAGAACGTGTCGCCCTTCACATTTTGCTGAAGAAGCTATAAGCTCAATCACAAGCTCTTAGGACATAGAAATTGTAACTTGGGTTGAATACCAATTCAGTTGGATTTCCTGTTAAACTTCATGACCTGAATGTCTTCCTTTCAGCAGCTTCCAAATTGATTATGGGCCAAATGGAAGAATGCCTCAGTTCCTTAGGTAAGTTTTTAATTCCAGTGGTTTGGCACAACGAGGCAGAACTAATATCTTGGGAGTACTTGCGTATTATTGATGAATACCATGTATATTTATTATTTATTTATCAAATTTATGTACCCGCCCATCTTACAAAGAAATGACTTTGGGTGGTGTACAAACAAGGCTAAAAACAATTAATTAATAAATGGCCGTGGGCATCACAAAACCCTATAATTAATATATCAGGCTTCAAAGGAACTGTGTCCAAATCATTCAGTGGGTGTATGTATTGCAGAAAAAGGCTTCATACCACAATCTATTTTCTCCCAGAAGGTTCACACAGAAGATTTGGTATGTATATAGGTCACAGTGATAAAACATAGTATGTTCTGCAGTATCCATACTCCATCCAGTTCTTAAGGGCTGGATACTCTCTATAAATTTTCAAAGAAACTTTTTAATCCAAATTTTCCAATGCATAAGCCCACATTGATCTGTACACTAGGGAAACTGCATGTAAATTAGCATGCATTATTTTGTATTTCTTAATGTGCAGCTGATGCAGATATAGGAGGAAATAAATTTAGAGTTGAATACATGCAAGTGAATTGACTATTGGGAAATTTAATTACCTAATACTAACAAACATGGATCAGTAGTTAGACTGGTTGAACTAATTCATAGTTTGAACTGGATTTAAATGCAAATTCTAGATACATTGAAAATGTAATTCACATGATGTATTAATTGATAGGTCATTCAAAAAATGATTCTAAGTAAAAATAAACTGACTCATCTCTCAATTTATCCTCAAGAACCTATAATTCTTAGCTATTGTTTTGCAAATCATCTTTAGCTTTACTTGTTCAGTCATTGCACCGAGTATCACATATCATATTTACTTGAAAGGAAGACAATCTTGAATTTAAGATGATCCTTTGGGAAAAAAATAAGTAGAATTAGACAAAAATATATTTAAACATAAGCTTTATATATAAGCTTTAGCTCTATGTGGTGTCCATTTTCAAACCACAATTGCCAGCTTCAAATGAAACAGATGCTTCCTCCTCCTCCAATACTTTTGTACTGTACAACTTTGTGCATTTGCGCATGTACAGCATGTGCGCACATACTAGCTAGAGGCCACATTTCAAAATAAGGCATTGTCCAAAATGAGGGGGAAAAAAAGGGAAGGGAGGAGGCTGGAGAGGTGGTGAGAGGAGAAATAAATGAGATAGAGATAAGGAAAGAAAGAGAATAATAGAGAAAGAGAATAGAAAGCCCAGTAGGTACTTGGAACTTACCCAGGAAGTACAATAGGAATGCTGTAGTAATTTTGAAATCTTACTAAATTCAGTTCGTAGGCTGCTGCTGGGCTGGGAACAGATCACTTTAGTGGGGTGATGGAAACGGGTTAGGGCTAGGGTTCAAAGTCTCAAGACATTGGAAAAAGAGCTCCCTTCCCCCCACCCTCCCCCACCCCCACATTCACACTTTCATTTGCAACCCAAAAACTTTGACAGAGGCATTTGTGCTGGGTTGTAACAAAATTCAAACCTACGCATGATTACAATGCCTTAAATCCCATTGAGATCAATGGTTTTTCCAAATGAATATGTTTGGGATTATCAGACCTATTTGATCACTGTGAAATCCATCAAGAGAGATGAAAACTATTCAAGGGGGGTAGGAGGTCTGCATGCCATTCCTACCCATTCCTCCAGTTACCCTCTATAAGGAAGATGAATTTTTTTAAAAAATGAATGGGGAGCAGACATCTCCATTGTTACCCCTTTTCTGCCACTCGCTTGTATCTTTGATAGCTAGGTACCTCGATTCTCCCACTCATCTTCTTCACTTCAGAAGAAGCTTTGAATAAAAGACAATCCTCCCACTTCAGGGATAAGTAAAAGTCTTTTTAATTAACCTCCTACTTGACTTTCAATGGCTACGGGTTTTTTTTTTTATATCCTACTTGGAGGTCAAGCGTTCTCTTTGCCCCTCAACACAGAAGGTTTCTTGAGTCTCCTGAACCACAATCACACCTTCATCTCCAACTTGATGTAGACAATTTATATTGTCTATGGGGATTCTGTCCTACCTACCCTCTTGTAAATCCCTTGTTCTTTGTTTAAAACTCCCTTTTAAAACATCTGCAAGAACAAAGTCATAACCTTCTGAAGAATATGCAATTCCCAGCCAGTCTTCTGTGTAAGATCATGTTCTTAGCACCACCACCACCACCTCCCAAAACATAAGAGTAGTATTCATTAGGGAAACATCTCTTCAATGAAGTCCTTCCTAGACTTCATTTTAACTCTACAGGTATTTCCTCCATGTTATTGCTGTGTCATGCTCTTGTATTTCTCAATGAGGTTGAAGGGACAGATCTGTTAGGTTGGAACTGGTTTGTCTCTGAATGCTACAATGGATTGTAAGCTTAGCAAGGGAGTGTAGGAACTCAGCTCTTTTCCTTCCCTCTGTGTTCCCTCCCCTCACACCCCTCCTTTTATGGGTATTTCTCCCTAGGGTTTACCCCTCCCCTCCACCCCACCCCTAATTGGGGTTAGAAATAACCCTTCTTGAGAGGAAAGAGGGCACCCCCTCAGCAATTTGGGAGATGAAAAACATGCTGTATCAGCATTTGGCAAGAAGTTGTTTCTCATGCTGCTATAACATCTGGTTCAGTGCCAGGAGATATTTTTTCTGATTTTCCTACCAGCTCTCATTCAACATGATAATTTGCTTTTGAAAGTCTTCCTAAGGGGGGAAAAATTGGAAAACTTCTCATGAGTGAAACAATGTGCTTTTCTGCTTAAATTACTACAAAGTGAACAATGGGGTGTATGTTGATATCCAGCTTTTCACTGCACCATGATCATGCCGGGCTCTGGCTCCCTTGACCTATTAAATCCCTATAAATATCATCATGACTATATTTCTTCTGGAGGAATTCAGCTGTTACCCTCTCTTGAGGAACTCCGGGACAATTTCTTATTTCCCCTGGATAAATTCTGAAAATGCATTAGTCTCTGCCTACAAGTTTAGAAGGGAATTTGAAAGATCTCTCTGTGCCCAGCTTTGATCTGATTTGACTTCTCAGGCCATCTGGGGAAGAGCCAGATTTGTTCCTAATCTCTGAAATGAGAAATGGCTTTAACTGGGAAACGTTATCTATTACATTTACTATTGTAGTCTAAATTGTGAAAAAGTCATGTCTGCTATGAGGGGAAGAAAAAAAACGATTTCATTTTTTTCACTGGATAATCTCAAACATATTTTTTTCTTGATGTGAGCTGAGCTGTTTACTCAGGCCAGATCTGTTATTTGAGAAAAAGCACTTTCTGGTATGAAAGCAGTACCTCATCCCTGTTGACAATGGTACATCTCTCTTATACTTGTAGTATTGCCCATCAGTGAGACACCAGAGGTAAATGAGGTGAACCATAAATGAGTCAATCAGTTGAAACCATTTCATAAGGAAAAAAAAAGTTGTAAACCAAATATTCCTAGTCTCCTATTTCTCTATTCAGCTATAGGCCCTCCATGTTTGAGTTCTTCATTGAGGGGGGAAAAAGCATTTTAGTTGTAATGAATGCCCACGGGTAAAAAGAAGGAAGACACCAGCAAGAAACAAGTTATCACAATGCAGTTTATTTGCAATTTCAAGCATGAAGTTACGGAGAACAATAGACCGAGCAAAAGAAGCCAAATGGTTGCTATTTTATTTACATCAAGCATTTGGGGACACTTACAAAATAAGCCGTACAAACTATTATGCCTTTTTAAAATGTTCTTCATCGAATGGGAAATTTATTTAACGAATTTAAAAATTCATCTTGCGGGGGGGGGGCGGGGAGGTCAACCAAAAGAATACTAAAATTATTTTTCTGCGGTTGATAAAGTCAAATGCTTTGCTTCTTCTAGGCGCAGAACAACAAAAGGCATCCTTTAAAAAGATGCTGACCTTGCACTTGTTTTCTAATTCCCTATTAAACAATGTGTTGTTTTGACTGTGTAT
This sequence comes from Stegonotus admiraltiensis, assembly GCA_032468215.1. Taxonomy (NCBI): domain Eukaryota; kingdom Metazoa; phylum Chordata; class Lepidosauria; order Squamata; family Colubridae; genus Stegonotus; species Stegonotus admiraltiensis. The sequence continues at coordinate 23,466 of JANHZT010007172.1, read as the reverse complement.
ATTCCTTGGGGTGTGGGAAGTGGCCTGCCTACTATTACAACTGAATTAAAACACAGGAGTTCTTTGTTTTCTTTTGGCAACTACATTGTTTCAATCAGCCCATCCATTAAATTGCCCTTTCCATTCTCAAATGCCCACTTAGCAGAAGGCTATCACATTTTTAAATGCTCTGGAAAACCAAATATATACCAAGCAATATATACCAAAGAGAGCAATGGGGCTTAAATGGACAAAGTACAGGCCCCTGATGATACAAGACCAGTTTGGGTTACACTTTCCTCCTGGTTTCAGTGGGGTTTAAGAGAATATAATTATATCGCATTCATTGGCTGGTGCAAAGCACAAAAAGAGCAGCATAAGAAGTCGCAGAAATGTGAAAATGGAAGTGAAACTATGACCATAAAATGAATGCCAATGCTGGAAACAATTCAGTGATTTTTTTTTTTAGTGCTTAAAAACAACTGAAATAAAAAGTAAGCATTTTCCCCCAATCCTGTTGATTTCAAATATGGAGAGCTAACTAAGTACTTAATCTCACACTGAAATCAACAGGGTGATAAAAAATGTTTTATGTGGCCAGACTCTATTCCTAAAGTTTTGCACTGTAACAATAGTATTTGAGGTGGGGAAGAGGGTTCCTTTTAGGAATAATACTCAGAGGTTTTGTGCTTGGCTTTTTTGATTTGTTTCCTTTTGACTAAAATCAGCCTTCACCAAATTCCTTTTCAGATTTAAAAATTGATTGACAATTCCTATCACAAAAGGGCATCCTCATCATCCTTTTGAAAGAGAGAAGGGGAGGAAACGTTCAATTCTGTCCAATGTGGGGGATCTTTGATTCATTAAACCTGTAGGAAATATGGGACTTCTTTACTGAAGGCAGAATTATAGTAACAGAGGGAGGAAAATCAGAGATGCCTCCACAGCCACAAGTCACGTTGGTTGGGAAAGAGACTTGTAACACTGAAACTGCCTGGAGAAGGGGTGACACGAGCCATTTCTCATGAATGGTCAACACCTGCTCAGATGTGTTCATTCAGGAAACAAGGGACAATGTCTGTTCATATTAAACTTCTCAGGGAAAAAAAAAGGATGGCTAGCTTGGGGACTTGTGCTGATGCTGGCAATTAGGAGCTTTTTCAGAATCAATTGGCAACATGTTATTTTTTTTTTTTATCTGACTACTTTTCGGCTGGACGATGAGGTTGTGGTTGAGACATATTTCATGCTGGAAGAGCCACCTCCAACACCTCCACCTCCAACACCTACACTTCCAACACCTCCACCTCCAACACCTATTCCTCCACCATAGCTTCTGGTGCTGTAACTGCTCCCTCCAGTAGTAACCCCACTGTTCATACCAAAGCTGCCACCACTAACCACTCCCCTTGTCAGGCTCAGGCTGCCTCCAGAAACACTGCCTCCCCCTCCTCCACCAATCCCCAGGCCAAATCCTCCACTGCTCACACGGCCGCCTCCACTCATGGCAGATGTGCTGCTGACCACCGCTGCAAGAAAAATACAGGTGCATTACTGGACTTTGTTCCAACCATTGGCTGTAACCCATAAGAAGGAATGGATCTTAGAATAGAATGAGCTGGAAGGGACCTTGGATGTCTTTTAGTCCAGTCCCCTGTTCAAGCAGGAGAACCTATACTATTTGAGACAAGTGACTGCCTTGACTCTTCTTAAAAATATCCAGTGACGGAGAGCCCACGATTTCTGAAGGCGAACTGCTCCAGTGGTTAATTGTCCTCACTGTTAGGAAGTTTCTCCTTAATTCCAAGTTGCTTCTCTCTTTGAATAGTTTCCAACCATTGTTTCTTGTCCGCTTTGTAGAATAATTTGACCCCCTCTTCTTTATGGCAGCCCCTCAAATAATGGAATACTGCTATCATGTCACCCCTAATTCTTCTTTTCTTTAGACTAGCCGAGCCCTAATCCTGCAGCCGTTCTTTGTATGTTTTAGTCTCCAGGCCTTTGATCATCTTAGTTGATCTAAGACATGATGGATGACCATCATGCTCAAGTCTTGGGGACTACAAGGGCATATTCAAGTCATTCTCATATTCCAGGATAATGATTTCTGCACTATTGTCCCCGGCCCTGAAATTATAAATGAACTCCCATCCAAATTCTAACTAGGTAGGACCCTGCTTAGCTTTTAAAGGTTACAGGTGCTGCCACCTAGTGAAGGCAACTTGAGTAGCATTAATTGCTCCCTCAAATTTCCCGTCTAGTGTGGGGTGCTGTTCAAGATTAAATATCAAGGGATATCACTTGTAGTGCTCATAGAGGATGGCCTTGGAGAAGAAATGGAAGATCTACTACCAAGACAAGGATCAGATAAGCAAGATTTTAGCTCAAGCAAGGAAAGTGCCAGCCCCATCTCAACTGACCAACTTTAGTTCACATGAAGATAAAAGAGGGAGAAAGAAAGGAGAGCACATTCAGACTTGCAAGTCTCGGTAACTAAAGCTGTTCCAATAAAAGTAGCTTTCAATCTACATGGTGTCTGTTTCTTCATTTGTTCTTGTCAGCCTTGCAAAGTAAGCTAGATAGGAATCAATAGCCAGACAAGCTAATTTTACTTTATTGTAAAGCTTCATTGACAGAATCTTGCAAGTCTGAAAGTTCAATCCTCCCTCCCTGCCCCACTCTCTTTTACAGCCTGAGAAACTAGGGAGGGTCTAGCTGCCACACACACTACCCAGCTGCCACTATACTATCTCTTATCTGACCATTCCCTTCACAGTGTCTCTTTGCGCAGCCAATCAGAATAGAGCTGGAAGGGACTTGGAAGTCTTCTAGTCCAGCCCCCTGCTCAAGCAAGAGACCTTATATCAGTGATGGCTAACCTTTTTGCCATTGCGTGCCAAAAGCAGGGGGGTGCAGGGGGGTCGCACATGTGTGTGCCCACACCCATAATTCAATGCCCTCCTGTGCCCGTGCCCCCACTGCTTTTGGCACACGATGGCATGGTGGGCCCAATAGGCCTCCAGAGGCTTCCTTGGAGCCTGGGGAGGGCAAAAACAGCCTTACCCACTGCCCCAGAGGTCCTCCGGAGGCTGGAAACAGCCCATTTCCCAACTTCCAGTGGGCCCAGAAGGCCCGAAAATTGGCTGGGGCTCTGGAGCTGAACTAGGGCAATGCTCGTGTGCCCACAGATATGGCTCCACGTGCCACCTGTGGCACCTGTGCCATAGGTTCGCCATCACGGCCTTATACAATTTCAAACAAGTGGATGCCCAGTCTCTTCTTAAAATCCTCCAGAGATGGAGCACCCACAACTTCTGAAGGCAAGCTGTTCCATTGGTTAATTTTCCTCACTGTTAGGAAGTTTCTCCTTAATTCCAGATTGCTTCTCTCCTTCATTGGTTTCCATCCATTGTTTCTTGTCTTACTTTCTGGTGCTTTGGTAAATAAGTTGACCCCCCACCTCTTTGTGGCAGCCCCTCCAATACTGGAACACTGCTATCATGTCACCCCTAGTCCTTCTTTGCTCTAGACTGGCCATACTTGGTTCCTGAAACCCTTCTTCATATGTTTTAGTCTCCAGGCCCTTAATCATCTTAGCTGCTCCTCTCCCAAGGTCTTTCTCCCAAGGTCTTTCTCATATGCCATTGCAGATCTATCTTATAAGGCTAACGCCTTCTAATTCCTTCTTCTATTTAGCAAATACACTGTTTTTGTTTCACTTATTTATTTATTTAGCATATGGCTTTGTTTCCATATGAATTGACCACAACTTAATCCATTTTAGTTACCTTTTCTTAAAGCCTCATGTCTCACTTTTTATCTAAATTATTATTCTCATCAACAGTATAAAATAGGATAGGCAGGATACATGCACAGTGTAATATTTCTTATTTGATCCTCTTGCCAGTGATAGAGAGTATTTTTTTCAAGATTTCTAAATTATTCAGTATTAATATCAAACAATAAAGTCTGTGCAAACAAGTATATTATCATGGGCCTTCATGGCTAATTAACATAAATGAAATACTTACACATGCTCATAGGGGCAGTGACTTCTCCAGACATCCTATAGGCAAGAAAGAGAAAACAATATGTGTATAAGTCAATTACCTTTATCATGTATAGCTCATAGCCTATACGGCCTTGTCCTTGCAAATAAAGATCTGGGCAGAAAGTATCAAGTAAACACAAGGAACAAACTGTCACTTTAAATTCTCTTTCAGATGGGCAACAAAATAAAGGAAAACATACTTTGTGTGTCCCCCCCCCCAATATACACACACTTCTTTCCTTGCATTGTCTATATGTAAAAAATAGGACTTTGTGTACTGGGACATTGATGTATTTGGGTGAGGGATGTAAGTTGCACCTCCAAAAATCCTTCTAGAAACTGTTCTCCCTGGAACAGACATCCTTGGTCTCCTTCTCTTCTGAGACCACAAGTCCCCTGATTGAGTATTGAAGTAAAAAAAAACATATCAGAAGTTCTCCAGGCTGAAGAAGATGGCTTTAGACACATGATTTGTTAAACAGAACACACGTACAGTATAACCAGGAAACAGACCTGATTAAATATAAGGAAATTCCTGTGGAAGTTAAGCTCACTGAGGAGCAATGTCAGCTGCATTTATTCTTTCCTGCTTTTGGACTATATCACAAAAATGCCTTAAAATAGCTTGCCTGGAGATTCCAGCAGCTGACATATTTTCTTCATGTACTGTCTCCTGCTAGCTTTTTAGCTATTTTTCAACCAGACCTTTCCATTTTTGTTGGTCTTTGTCTATAATGAAGATTTGATTTGATTGACCCTCTCATCTTTTGTCATTCAACAGAGAGGATTTATACTCATAACTAAGCCATTTAAAGTTTGACTGGACTTCTGAAAAGAAGAACCTGCATCACACCAGTCCAAACTAATCACATTATGGATTAGTGCCACCAGTGAACAAAGCTCTAGAGTTTATACTTTTCTTACGAAAAGCATAAAGCAGAGATTTTGCATATCCCACTACAGATAGGTGAGTTCAAAAGAACACCCAGGACTGGATGCTGTACAATTAGAGAGAAATCCTTTAACTTAGAATCCATTTCTGAGAAGTTAGTGCAAAAAAGTCACCAGCTTCAGACTGAATGGAAAAAAAGAAAAATAAATTGGCTTTGATGGGCTGGGGATCTTTGGTATAATTGGCTCCTATCCCTGCCAGCCAAAGGAAGCTTACAGTTTCTCTGCCTTTCCTTCCTGATAGAAAAGGCAGCAATTTTATTAAACAAATTAAAACGAGGGAAAAAAATTCCTAGGGAAACTTGTGAGGATTAAACAATCTACATCCCCTTATAAAGGGGATTGTGCAAGAGGAAGGGCAACTGCATAATATTCATACACTATCTGAAGCACACCCCTGAGCTTGGAGGGGGTCACATGAAGGATTAGGATTTGGGAGGAGACTGAAACAGGTTGCACAGTAATCTTTTCAGCCAGCTTGCAGTGGTTCGCCCCTCCCTCGGGGGATCCTGCCCTCCACGTCTGCGCAGAACAAATTCCTATAGGTCCTAGTCCCCTGCAGACGTAACTGGGAAGGGGGGAAGAGGAGGCTGCCCCTCTCGTGCTGGCAGAACATACGTTTCAGCTGTGAGGAAACAACCTGGTGCAAAATGGCAGTGCCCACTCTGTGGCTCAACCAGGAACCCACAAGAAAGCATTTTGTAGCAATCGGTGACTGTGTTGCAGCACAGATAGTGCAACCTCTCTGTCAGCTTCCCTCATCTTCTCATGGAATGCAAAACCTGTCTTCTGTACCCAGTTAGCATTGTGCTCTCAGGTACAAGCTGCCTTGATGGAACTGTCTTAAGAGCGCCCTCCTGAGGCCAGAGTGCTCATCTGCTTTGTACAAAAACATCATGAGGGAAGACAATCCTGACTCTTACTGCCCTCCAGGGTTATCTAGATGGCAACAGGAGTCCACCGTAGCATCTGCTGTTCCTCAGGGTCAGACATTAACCAGAATAAAGTACATGAACAAATGTTGCTAAAAATGTCGGTGTATATACAGATTATTCCTTGTTTACACCTGTGTAACTACTTGGCAATTATTTCACCCAGAGGAAAAAAAAATACATTTAGTTCAAGGGTTACTACAGCATAAGGTTTTTCCAATGTACTGAATCAAACAGTGGCCTGAAGGAAGGCTCAGAAACAAACCACCAACACACATAATAGCAATAGCAATAGCACTTAGACTTATATACTGCTTCACAGTGCTTTACAGCCCTCTCTGAGTGGTTTACAGAGTCAGCCTATTGGCCCCAACAATCTGGGTTCTCATTTTTCCCACCTTGGAAGGATGGAAGGCTGAGTCAACCTTGAGTCTGGTGAGATTTGATCTGCCAAACTGCTGGCAGACGATGATCAGCAGAAGTAGCCTGCAGCATTTTATAGTAATTCTTTTTTTTTCCTGGTCTGTAACTCAGTAATTTTAGATCCTGGACTATTAGTGCAGTTAAGAAACACTAAATCAGTGGTTCTCAACCTGTGGGTTGGAACCCCTTTGGGGGTCAAACGACCCTTTCATAGGGGTCGCCTAAGACCATTGGAGAACACATATTTTCAATGGTCTTAGGAATAATTTTATGGTTGGGGGTCACCACAACATGAGGAACTGTATTAAAGGGTCATGGCATTAGGAAGGTTGAGAACCACTGCACTAAATCATTGTCTTTATTATCTAAAAGTACTCCTTGCTCCTTCCTCTATCAGGTGCTCTATGCTCCACTATTTCAGCGATGTGGGACAGCTGTGGGGTTGAACACAAAGAACCCTGATCTCCATTCTTGTGGGCACCAGAGTTGATTTACAGTTTCCAGAACTAACTGCAGCAATATCTTAGGGGAATATAGAAAAATACAATGCAGTTTGGCATCAACGCTGGCCACCCCCCACCCCCTTCAGTAGTTGACAGAATTCTGGCAGTGGTGCAGTGGTGGGATTAAAAAAAAACTACTATCGGTTCTGTGGGCGTGGCTTGGTGGGTGTGGCATGACTTGGTGGGTGTGGCTTGGTGGGCGTGGTAGGGGAAGGATACTGTAAAATCTCCATTCCCTCCCCACTCCAGGAGAAGGTTACTGCAAAATCCTCATTTCCTCCCCACTTCAGGGGAAGGTCACTGCAAAATCCCCATTCCCTCCTGATCAGCTGGGACTCAGGAGGCAGAGAATAGATGGGGGCGCGGCCAGTCAAAGGTGGTATTTACCGGTTCTCCGAACTCTCAAAATTTCTACTACTGGTTCTCCAGAACTGGTCAGAACCTGCTGAAACCCACCCTCTGGAGTGGTCTTACAATTAATGTCTACCCTGGGTTTTCTTGTTCAACAAAATTGAAGATACTGCTGCAACTGACACCAAGTACCAAAATCCAGCCCACCATTGAAATTCCCAGAATACCATGGAACCACAATATCTCAGAGGGGTGAGGAAAATGAACAAGGCAGCCTTTCTGCCCTGGCATTGGTGGGAGCATCTTGGCACAAAATAAATTAAGCTCTCAAAGCATGTCAACAAAAGAAGTGACCACTGTCAACTTGCAAGCTACAAGTTGTCATGAGTAGGAGGGAGGGGGGAACTGATAGAGTTGTTTGACATTCCAGGCA
>JANHZT010007172.1:0-14500 GCA_032468215.1 Stegonotus admiraltiensis | reverse complement strand
AGCTGTCTTAGGAATTCTGGGAGTTGAAGTCCACAAGGTGTAAAAGAGCCAAGTTTGCCTACCCCTGTGCTAGGCAAAAGGAAACTGAAAGAGAAAGGAGGAAAAAAACTCAAAAAACTGAATAAACTAAGGATCAGAACCAGGGACAGTGTCGTTGAAGAAAGACAGCCTTCTAAAATGGATGAACTAAATGCATTTTTTTTTCTAGTTTGGCATCCATCAAATGTACTATTGACTGGAAACTCTAGGAATTTTCTAAGGAAACAATCAGTGGAGCTCTGAAAAGAGAATCAATAGAAAAACATACACGCTCCAAACCTAGGACAAGATCTTCGTTAAAGGCCGAAAAAATTAAAAAAAATTAACGGGGAAAACAGTCGATGCACAGTGTATTTCATACACAGTTATAGAAAAAGCAGAACAGCTAGGATGACAGGTATCTGTGTGTATATTCCTATGTTTAAGATTGGGTAAAATCGACACACAAGAAACATGCAAACAGGTATGTTTCACTCGGAGACCCGATACATCGCAAGATGGCACCCACCTGCATTCTTCGCCTTCGAGCAGGGTGCGGTATGTAGCAATCTCAATATCCAGAGCCAGTTTGACATTCATCAGCTCCTGATAATCCCGCAGGAGACGTGCCAGCTCATCCTTTGAATTTTGCAGAGCCAGTTGCAGGTCGCTCAATTTCACTCGAGCATCTTTCAGGGTCGACTCCCCACGCTGTTCAGCATCAGCTAGTGCTCTTTGAAGTTCGCCAATCTGGATACATTCGTGTATTATTTTTTATTTATTTTATTTATTTGTCAAGTGCGTATTAGATGATATATATAAGTATAAGCATGAACTGAATACATAAAATGAATACAAATAAAGGGAACATTAGGACAGGGACGGTAGGCACGCTGGTGCTCTTATGCACGCCCCCTTTACGGACCTCTTAGGAATGAGGTGAGGTCAACAGTTAATTATTAATTAGGTTCTTATTTATATTAATTATTAATTAATTATTAATATATTAATATTAATTAGGTTCTAATTTCATGGTACATGTGTGTCATAGCATGCGTGACTTCGTGAAGTATTAAATATAGATGCCTTAAGAATCCATTGGTAAGAGTCGGCACTTTGCCTCTCATTTCTGTTATAGCAGCAGACAGCTAAGTGTTTACAAGAGGATTGTAAACAGGATCACATTATTGTACACTGGCTTTTATTTGGACCTCAAAAAAAATCAGATGTTAACATTTAATTGCCCCAATTACTCTTCAAATCCCTACCTCAACAAGGATATTGATAAAAGAATATGTTATTAAATTGATGGGGTGAACAGATTCAACAGGACTCGTGCATCTTTCATCAGACAAGTTCAAAATTTGGTTGCAAGGCCACTGGGCAAATTCAATTTCAGCAAAATGAATTTCAACGAAATATGTAACTCAAGGGATCCCTCTGTGAGTTGTAATACAGTCCTCGACTTATGACCACAATTGCGCCTAAAATTTATGTTGTTAAGTGAGACATCTCTTAGGTGAGTTCTCCCCATTTTACATCCTTTCTTGCCATAGTTGTTAAGTGAATCACTGCAGTTGACAAGCTAGTAACACAGTTGTTAAGTGACTCTGGATTCCCCATTGACTTTGGCCACAACATGTCCTTGGGACACAGCATAAGTATGAGTCAGTCGCCAAGCATCTGAATTTTGATCACATGATCATGGGGATGCTACAAAGGTCATAAGTGTGAAAAAAGGTCATAAGTCGCTTTTTTCAGGGCCATTGTAACTTTGAACGGTCACTAAATGAACTGTTGTAAGTTGAGGTCTATCTGTACTCTCTCTCCTTCATTATCTCTTTCCATCAAAAAGTTTATTCTTCAGCAAACCAGCTCAGAGTGAGTGCCAGCTTCTGTTCCTAGGCAACCTCCAACTATGCGACTTAACAGGGCAAGAATTATTCATGTTAATAACATGGAAATGTGCTTAGATAATTAGTAAGTTTACTCTGGTTTGATGTACCAAATGCCAATCAAGCATTTCATGGTCCTCTTTTCCTTGTGTACATCACCTTGGCCTAAGGCTTGATTCAAATTATTGACAAATGCTTTTTTTCCCCTAAAAATCTTGAGGAAATGCATACAGTATCATAACAAAAATATGTCTTGCATCTTGAATTCTTCATGCATTCAGAAAAACAGGTGCAGGGGGTTTGATTGTGGATGTTTTTTGAGCTTTTATCAGCACAGCCAACAAAGCGTAAACCTGGAAATTATCAAATACTGCATCTTCCTGCAAATGAGAGACTGAAGCTCTCTGAACCAAGGAATCATGGAGTTATTGCAAGTCATATAATACATGGAACTATATGGTGGTAAAGTGGTTAGAATGCAGTATTGCAGGCTAACTCTATCGACTGCCAGCAGTTCAGTTGTGACTGGCTCAAGGTTAACTCAGGCTTCCATCCTTCTGAGGTCGGTAAAATGAGGGTCCAGATTGTTGTGGGGGGGCAATTCACTGACTCTGTAAACTGCTTAGAGAGTGCTGTAAAAGCACTATGAGGCAATATATAAGTCTGTGTTAGTCCTATTGCTATTCAACTTTGAGCAGTGTTTTATTCAAATCATAGTCTTTCTGGAACTAGTGAGTCCATTTCCATGCATTTTGTGAATAAATTTTGCATTTTGCCTATAAAAGAGGATCTAATCTTGGCATAATAGGGTCACAGAGTTTCAGAGATTATTCAAGATGCCGTGTTTTGTATTAAAGAGCATTTTTGGGAGCAAATTCATATTCAAAAGTATGCAACAATTTAAATGTGAGGTTACTAGAATTTAGATTAATGAAGTGAAGCTATTTTTATCCAAGCAGAACAGCAGCTGGCACACAGTCAAAGATGATAATGCATGACTGACAGATAGTCCTGAGAATCAAAGAACACCTCCACATCACACTTCTTGCAATATTTCTGCTCCAGTTCTACTATAGAAGAAGAAATAGCCGCTTAGAATACATCTCTGCATATTGTGTCTCAATCTGGTAAGTGTGAGTTATAAACAGTCAGAGTTGGGAAATAAGCTCCTGAAAATGGTGGCAGGGATCATTTTAATCAAGGAGCTATTCAACTTGAATGTATATGCTTGACCACTTTTCCTCAGAAATAAATCCTGTTGAAATTCAGTGGGAAAATGTTCCTAGCATGAACGAACTGCAAAATAGTTTGCAAGCTAAGAGAAAATGGACCTGTAACAAAGATGAAAAAAAGAGAACAGAAAAACCCATGCAGACAGGAGTATTGCTATATTCAAATGCCAGCTTACCTGTTTCTTCAAACTGTCAATTTCTGCTCTTATTCTGTGGATAAGCCGATTCAGTTCTGCAACCTCATTCTTGGTATTTTTCAGATCATCTCCATGACCGACAGCTGTGATCTGAAGTTCCTGAAACTGTAACACCAAAAGAGAACCCTCATGACTGATAGGAAGCAACACCAGCTTCAGGAATTAGACAAAAAGCCTTGGGTATGAGGCGAACTCCATGTATTACCCTTCCCTGGAAAAGGCAGATAAACGATTTGCCGAATTTGCCACCTCTAAGCCTAAATGTGATTTCAAAACAAAAAGTGGAATCCAAATTTTTGCCTCCTAGGAATATATTATGCATTGAGACAATGGCATCACAGTTCATGTTTGTGTTTCAGCAAAGCTCAAACATAACTTTGTGGTTAGAATGATAGGTACAGAACTTGTAGTTGCATTATTTCTCATGAGAAATTGCAAAGCTCATGAGGTCCATCCACCGTGGCTTCTCAAATAATAGGGTCCAGGATTTTTCTGTTCTTCCTAGCAGTCCAAAAGGTAATGCTTGTTATGACCCCATTATAAAAAAAACTACGATATAAGACAAATGTTCTACATCAGATTCAATTCACTTAAAAGATTTCTGAAAAAAGAAAAGCCCATTGCAAGTGTAAACCCACGGTCTGACTATCAACCCTGTCACTTCAGGCTTTCCTTCTGGTTAAGAAGAGCATTGATTCCAAATTAAGAGGATTATTATTTATTTATTTATTTATTTATTTATTCATTCATTCATTCATTCATTCATTCATTCATTCATTTATTTATTTATTTATTTATTTATTTATAAAATTTGTATGCTGCCCTATCTCCAAGGGCTCAGGGTGGCTCACATCAACAATTAAAATATACAAAAAGTAAAAAAAGTAAAAAAGAATTTTAAAATATACTACCCCGTCAGTCAAGGATAGCTTATCAGGTAGCTTATCTTAACTCCACAATCATCCCTGGAAAAGTTATACAGAGTCTTACCTTTGTTTGATACCATGCTTCTGCCTCAGCCCGGCTCCTGTTGGCAATATCTTCATACTGTGCTTTCACTTCAGCAATGATACTGTTGAGGTCCAGATCTCGGTTGTTGTCCATTTGCAAGACAACATTGGTGTCACTAATTTGTCCTCGGATTTGAATCAATTCCTTTGTGGAAAAACAAGATGCTATTAATCCATCCATCCAGATGTTTCCTATTGTTACTCACTAATTCAAGTTCATCTTTGCCTAGCAAAATATTCTGTGGAAGCCAACTCAAAATAAACGTTGTGCCTCATTTCGGCAAAGCAGGAAGTTGTCAGTAGGCTGTCTAGTTAGTGTTTTCATCACTGACTACAGCATCTCCCTGAGACTCTGTAGATGAAGGTATGTCTAGTCCTATCTAGAAAAACAGTATGTCAACCTAGGAGTTATGTGTGCATAGTACATGCTATACTATAAAGATGAAACCATACCCTGTTAAAGAACATGGTCCAGTCTCTGAGGTCAGTGCAAGCCACTTAATGACAGCCAACTGATTTGGAAAAAATAAAATTCACATGACCAATTAGATTATGGGTGTCAAACTCACCCAGGGGTGAAATGCTAGATAACCCTGAGCCAGTAGGGAAACATGCTTTTTAAAAGTTTTTAAAAAGGTTCCAATGATCAGATGTGACAATCAGCTGTGCCGCACAATCGTCGGAACCTTTTTAAAAAACTTTTTTAAAGGTTTTTTTTTACTCCGTTTCAGGTGAATAGGTAGTAAAAAAATGCTTTAAAAAGTAAAAAAAAAATGGCCATGCCCACCTAGTCACATGACCCCCACCACCAAGCCATGCCCATCAAGCCACGCCCACAGAACTGGTAGGGAAAAATTTTGCATTTCACCACTGAACTCGCTGCATCACATTACCGTCACGTGATGTCACAACGTTTTTTGCCTTCATGGAGCTGGGGTGGGCGTGGCCTGCATGTGACGCATCCAGCCCAGGGACCACCAGTTTGACACCCCTGAGTTAGATGGAATCACAATATACAGTTTTTGCCTTTTTGCTGCTATCTGCTGGTCATTCAGGATTTTGCAGCCTAGATGTGGTAGGGCTAGATTCCCGTGGAAGATTCACCAAATGAAATCCCACCAGGGACTTGGCAAAGCTCAGCATGATAAGACTGCTGCATTCAGGAAATTTTCTATTGATTCATATGAATTGTGCTTATCAGTGGAGGCCTCTGTTCTGGGCAAGAAGAATAGTAATAGCAATAGAACTTAGACTTATACACCACTTCATAGTGCTTTTATAGCCCTCTCTAAGTGGTTTACAGAGTCAGCATATTGCCTCCAAAAATCTGGGTCCTCATTTTACCCACCTCAGAAGGATGGATGACTGAGTTAACCTTGAGCTGGTGAGATTTGAACTCCTGAACTGCAGCTAGCAGTCAGCAGAAGTAGCCAGCAGTACTGCACTCTAACCACTGCGTCACCTCGGCTCTTGAATGGACAGTGCAACATATTACAAAGCTCCCTTTGATTAAAAAAGAAAACTAAAACAAACAAACAAACCACCGGACCAGTGGTGAAATCCTATTTTTTTTACTACTGGTTCTGTGGGTGTGGCTTGGTGGGCGTGGTGTGGCTTGGTGGGCGTGGCTTGGTGGGTGTGGCAGGGGAAGGATACTTCAAAATCTCCATTCCCACACCACTCCAGGGGAAGGATACTGCAAAATCCGTATTCCCTCCCCACTCTGGGGCCAGCCAGAGGTGGCATTTGCCGGTTCTCTGAACTACTCAAAATTTCTGCTACCGGTTCTCAGAACCTGTCAGAACCTGCTGGATTTCAACCCTGCACTGGATCATAATATTGCTGCATAACAAAGAGAGCAAAGAGGATGAGTTTTTACTAATTTGTACTTCCTTAGCACTGACATAGGTCCATAACATCATGAATGCAAACCAAGTGAGACAAAACATCTGTCTCACATTCGTATCTTTTCATGCAGATGCCTTTTCTGTAGTCTCCTTTGATAAGTCCCTTCTAAAACTGTAAATTAAATCTGGAACATAGATTACATTTTGGGCCATTTTAACTGGAAACCAAACAAACCAAACCTAGTAAAATGAATTCTCATCCCAGGCAACCAGTAATTTTAGTCAGTGTTCAGGTAAGAATGTGATTAAGAAAACTGAATTTGGGCCATAATCCAGAGGTCTAGATTCTAGAAATCCCTGTAAGTTTTATTTTTCTATTGAATATAAGGTTCCATTATCAGATCTTTTCATACCACAGTTTAGCTCTAGTCTAGTTTCATTTTTTCCATTTAAAACAAAGCTTAAATTAAAGAAACTTGAGCAACCTTTTTAGATATTTCCCAAACTTTCACAATAGAAGAGAACACGGCTGTCAGCATAATAATGTGGATTTTTTAACCTGAGGATGAGGACAGAAGGTATATGAAAGTGTAGTATAACCATTCAAACTAACTGATCTGATTATATGATTCTCATGTCTGGGAACCCATTATTAAAAACATTCTGATTCAGAGCATCAATTAAAAAGTATACTTTTTTTTTACAGATAGCACTTTCTCCATCACTGTTTCTAATAATAGTAGGCCTCATGTATATCAAATTGTTTACTGTTTCAGGAAGACATAATTGATTAGTGGACCTGACTGACTTCTTCTTTCTCTTTGTAGTTCAATGGTGCCTCTACATTGTGTGTCAATTGACACCTCTTTAAACCTATTTGAAGAAACTATATGTAGCAGTACTGCAGTTCTCACATTACATCATGCCAGCATTAAAGAAACAACAGTACATCTTAATGCAAAATGTTGTCCAGGCAATTGTGACTTAATCAACAAATCTGGGCTAGCAATATCAAATCTTAGCATGATGTATGAATCCAATGAGGACACTCCCAAGTCCATATAGTGTACACTAGCCTCCCTCTCCCACAAAAGAGCCCCAAAGTTTTGATCTAAGTCCCCAGGAGATTTTTGAAATAGAACATGGTAGTTCATAGGATTGTCAATGAATCACAGCTGCTCTACTTTCCTGGCAAAATCGTTCCATTTCTTCCCCAGATGCAGTATGATTTCTGGCCCTAAAAGACTTTTCATTACTTTGGATTCAACGACAAGAACATTCAACACTTACCGCCTCAAAGAAGGCCCTCAGGAAGTTGATCTCATCTGCCAGCCTATCAGACTTTGCTTGCAGCTCTACTTTTTGCATGAATGAAACATCAACATCCTGCAAGAATGCAACACAGACCAAAATTACAAAAAAGCAGTCCAAGGATTCCTAGACAGCTGTTTCATACCACTTTAGCCATTTAATTTATTTAGCCCATAGAGTGTACTCCAACTGGTAGCATTTCTTCAGAGTGTCACACAGAGGCTTCTAGCTCTTTGTTTCTAATTAACAAACTGGGCACTGAACTTATGCCTTTTTACAACAAAGAAAAATGTTGGGGAACAGGAGTCCTCTAAAAGTTTTACACCACTTAAAAGGGATGGAGAAACTGAGGTCCTTCAAAAGTGGCTGATTTGCAATCTCCAGCAGCTATAGCCAAAACAACTAATGGTGAACAAGGCTGGGAATTGTAGCTGAACATATGTGGAAGACTACAGATTCTTCAATCCAATTCCACATTGCTGCAAAGTTCTGTACGAGGCATATTTCTATTTAGAACTCTCCCTTTTAATTCAACATCTTACTCTGAACATGCCTCTACAAGCTCACTGCCTAATACATTAATACAAGTTTAATATTGTATACCAATAGATAAAGAATGAACACTTCCTTACAGTGATGTAAAATGTAGAACATAATTTTAAGCTGTTGCTCTAGCAGTTTACATTTAATAGTAAATGTGAATGTTCCAATGAAAAGGCCATTCAAAATATTTTGATAATTGTCATATAATCTTGATCCAGTTTCTTGCTTTAGCACAGTAAAAAGTAAATGTGTTTGCAGGTATTAATGGGCTCTGAACACCATCAACCAAAGTGAAGAATGAGAAATTATAGGAGTTGTGTCCAGCAATGGCTGAAATGCTGTAAATTTCTCAGCCTAATTAAGAGATTAGAAATTTCTAATTTAATTTAAATTAAATTAGAAATTTCTAATTAAGACATTAGAAAGACTTTGAACAAAAGTGCTTTTTCTCTGTATGTAAAAACCTCCCACATATTATTTTTTTTCTTAAATTAATTCTTTTGTTTTAGGATAGTCACCTTTTTGATACCAACAAAGTCATTTTCGGCAGTGGTGCGTTTGTTAATTTCTTCTTCATATCTGTGAAGAGAAGGAACATAGACTTTCAGTCCCCTTCAAAGAAAATATCAGGCAGAGAAAATGTCATATAAAAAGGTGCCAATCAATAGCCTTCAATGGCCTTGACAAGGCTGTCATAAAAGCTCCTCTTTCTAGGGAAAGAAATTTGTCTATATCAGTTCTAAATTAATTTGTGGCACAGCAGCCATGTAAAAAGAAAAAAGAAGACTCATTCTACAATACTGAATCATCAAACCATCTGCAAGGAATATCAAGCACGGATTATAAATATCACTCCTGATGGTCATTCAGAGAGGACAATTCACTAAAGTCACCAGCATTTATTTTACACCCCATGCTTGAGGAACCTGTGTCTCCTCTAAAACAGTTTCTGACTTAAGTTACCAGTCCAGTAAATTGGCTGCTGGAACTTGGCCAGCATTTCTGCATGTGAAGGATTGTCATCTTTCATCATTGCTGTCAACAACAGGTCATTACAAGTGTGGGATGTCAATGTTTAAATAAGCAGCTATTTATTACTTACAATTTATACCACTTTAATCACAATTGATTCTAAGCAGTTTGACTAAGAACATGCATTTTAAAAAAACTAAAAATTGTACTGAAACAATTACAGTGCAGAAATTAACACAATATACTTCGGTCAGCATCCATTAACATTAATTCATGGTGCTGCAATCTTTAACTGAGTGGTCTCCAAGACTTTGCACAATAGCTGAGATTTCACAGGCTTTTGGAATACCATAAAGGAAAGAATTATTCTTGCTTCATATTACATATGTAACACATTATGGCTATGCAGCACTCCCAATTCAAAGGTTTTAGTAATCTGCTATAACCTCTCCAGTCAATTTACATTTTTCCCCAGGTTGGCACAACATGAGCTCTATAATGCTACTGTTTAGTTATGAAAATTACATTTGCATACAAATAGTAGACTAATTCATTTTTTTCATTTTCCTATTTATTCTTTCCTTTTTCTTTATCTTCATGTTAGCTTGTTAGTCCGAAGTTTTTACATTTTTAATTGTGGTTGTAAAAAAGCAGTCATTTTTATTTTTAAGAACAGCCCTATATAAACAGCCCTATAGAACAGTCTATATGAACATAGAATAAGCACATATAGTATGAATATATCACTTCTACTGTATCATGGTGTATGTGTTTTCACCAGTTTTCAGATAGTATCAATACTCTTAACTTAATCTGAAACAACATCTGAAAGCTATTAATTTAAATAATATTCCAAACTAAATTCAAAAAGGAAGCATGTAGCTTTGTCAAATATATCACAAGTCTGGGTAGGCATTAGAAAGTTTGATGGCACTACACAATGTTGTTGTTTTTGTTATAAACATTCTTATTCTCACTGATTATTCCATTTGTATTATCATATTTGATGACTATTCCATCAATTTAAAAAAAAATTAAATCATGTCAGTTCCATTTCATTTTATTGTAACTGTCTCAGCGCATTTGATTTAATTGCTATCAGAAGTGTTCATAATCCCTATTTTATGAGCCAAAAGGCATTTTAATGAACCTGTAACTTCTTGCTTTAATATCATTTCTTTGATAAATCAAAAATGTCTCCACCCTAAACCACAAGCTCAAGTACATGCCAAAATGCCACAGCCACACAGCTATCAGTTGGGCATGATTCCAAGGAAGAGGGATAGTATGGGCTGCTGCAGGTTCATCAGAGCTTCCTCTGGGTGCTTCCTCCTGACCCACAAGAGTATTTCACAAAGTGATTCTCAGGGGTCTGGGTAGAACCTTTCAGGGGGAGGGGGAGGTGTCTGCAAAGTCAAATGTTAAATATTTTAACACTTCTCAGTTTTCATTTCCAGTACATATCAATAGATATGATCCACATAAACCAAAATTCTTTGGGGTCCTCAATCATTTTTAAGAATATAAAGGAGTTCTGAGACCAAAATGTTTCAGGAACTTCAGAGCACAGCTGTTGGTCACGGGGGATGACCTGAAAAATACCAAGACTGAGATTGCAGAACTGAATCGGGTTATCCAGAGACTAAGGGCAGAAATCGACAATGTGAAGAAACAGGTAAGCTCTGCTAAAACCTTCTGGCAGACAGCAGGCAAACAGTGTGGTTAGGGAGCATCTAACATGCTTATTTTCTGCCTGTTTTCGTTTTTCATTTTGTGTTTATTTTTTCATAAGGGAAGGCCTTAAAACTTTTATGCCCCACATACACACTTGCAGACTGAATATTTACCATCCTGACCCTTCTTATCCCACCTTTGCTAAGTAGGTCTTGGAATCTCACTTACTTCCTTCTGTAGTCTTCTACAAGATCCTGTACGTTTCTTAGATCTCCATCCAACTTTGCCCGATCGCTCATTAACTGATCCAATTTCCTTCTGAGGGTAAAAATATATTCCTCGAATAAGGCATCTAGGTTGAACTTTGGAGCTGAGCTGCCATGTTGTTGCAGAAGATCCCATTTTGTTTCTAGTACTTTATTCTGTTGCTCGAGAAACCGTACCTGAAGTCCAAAGAGAGAGTGAGAGAGAGAGAGAGAGAGAGAGAGAGAGAGTAATGCTTTTAGAAGCCTTCTTAGACTGGAATGCACACCTCATTATATAATGAGGACTAGCAGCATTTAAATCAAGGGATGACAGCCACAGTACCACAAGTGCAGCAAGACAACCAAGAGGCCACCCAAATCCTTAATAGGGCTACCAGATCAACCAGGTGACAGCAGCAAAGATTTGAAATTTTGTACCTTTCTTTTCTGTCATTCAGAAGTAATCCAGACGTTGCAGCTCAGATCCTATAGCCCTGTCATTAATTCATGTACGTGCACAAAAAATATATTACTTTGTTGGATTGTGGATAGATTGGTCTTGTACTTATTTGCTAAAAAATTAAGGCTAAATCTGTATGCTTCCACTTTTGTCCTTCAGGAAAGTTAGAGTACAGCACCTATCATCCCAGTAGTAATCTGTACCCTAGAGAATATGGAGCTGGGCAAAATTACTTTAAATTACTGTGTCATCTTTTGTAAAAAACAAAAACAAAAAAACTTTGGCACTAATAGTGACCAGGGAAAAAAATAGTAGTAAATTGCTATAAAAATAGCTCCCTTTCTATCAACACATGAGCAATTGGCAATCCCAAAATAAGACATCCCCTGATAATAAGCCCAATCAGGCTTTGGAGCGCATGGCAATAAGGCCAAGCGCTTATTTCAGGGTTCAAAAAAATATAAGACAGGTTCTTATTTTCAAATAAGAAAATAACACGGTAACACAGTTGTTAAGTGAATCTGACTTCATTGACTTTGCTTGTTAGAAGGTCACAAAAGGTGATCATATGACCCCAAGACACTGCAACTGTCATAAATATGAACCAGTTGTCAAGCATCTAAATATAAATCATGTGACCATGGGGATGGGACAATGGTCATAAGTGTGAAAAATGGTCATAAGTCACTTTTTTCAGTGCTGTTGTAACTTTGAACAGTCACTAAATGAACTGTTGTAAATTGAGGACTACCTGTATTTTAAGAGCTGCAGGCCTGAAAATATATTCAAGCTTGAGTTAAAAATCTCTTCAGGAGAACTTGTATTCAAATTTGCAAAAAGATACTTAGAATGAAACATAGCAACTGTTGTTTGAAGATACTGTAGACAACATAAACAAATAATCCTATGTCATAGATGTAAGAGATTTTTTGGTCAACTCCTCTTCCTATGGAACTCTGGGAGTTGTAGTCTTATAAAAAATATGTGAGATGAGTGGTAAAGTAGCTGCTGAAACTCTGAATGATTTCCTAAACGTGTTCTGTGAACAATGTGTTGTGGGAATCCTGATTTCACTCCTCCAGCTTTGGAGGAATAGCAGGAACTTAGAATCTTGGAAATTTTTGCAAAAGGCCTCTCAGATCACAACATTCAAAACCTGAAAATTCAGCTCATACTGTTCTGCAACTTAAGAGGCTCATAGTTGTGTTGTGAGCTGTGATCTCTGAGATTATCAAATTTAAATAGTCTCTATAATAATAATAATTTCTAAGAAACCCCCAAACCAGAAAGTTCTCTCCACTTTGCATGATTATGCAAATTTTGCAGGCCTTGGTCAGCCATGCAACATTAAATGCAATCTCCTGACTGCCAAAGTATTACTTTAACTCCTCCTGTCTTTTCAGAAATTAAATGTTTGGTTTGGAACACTCATATCTGTCCTCATTTTCATCCAAGAGGCACTTGGATGGTTCATTTATCCATTTCTCTCTTGCATTCTTATTAACAGACTTTGTCTTTGAGACTACCTGCAAAGAACTTGATGATTGACTAGACTCACCTTGTCAATGAAGGATGCAAACTTGTTGTTGAGGGTCTTGATCTGTTCCCTTTCTTGTTGCCGCACTTTTTGAATCTCAGGATCGATCTCCAAGTGCAGTGGCGATAGGAGGTTGGGATTGACAGTCACTTTCTGGATGCCCCCAGGAGGAACCATGGGCCCCATTCTTAGTCCACCATCATAACCTCCTACTCCTACTCCTAAACCTAAACCAAAACCTCCAGTTCCAACTCTATACCCAGAGCCACTACCAAATCCTCCTCCACCACCACCACCACCACCATATCCTAGGCCACTCCCAAAGCCTCCTCCAACGCCTCCATGGCTGATTCCAAAAGAGATTCGTTTGCTACCCCCCAGATTGTAGAGGCTTCTACTACCAAAGCCCCCACCATATCCTGCACTTCCCTTCACACCACGGGATAATGAAACAGAGCTGAAACTAGCTTTTGTTCCACTGGGAATGACAGTAGTGGAAGAGGTATATCCCCGGGAAGTCCTAATCCCTCCCCCAGATCTAGAACTGAATTGCCTATGCATTGTGCCTAATTCAAAGAGTGCTAAAGAGAGCTGAGCAAAAGTTGGGCTAGAGAAGGAAGGAAGAGAGAGAGAGAGAGAAGGACAGCACACCCCACTCCGAGGTGCAGTTTTGGTTTCCCCTTTATATATATATATACACACATCTATATGGGGAGATGGGCTTGGCTGGAATTAGGTAATTAATTAAGAATCAGATCGTTACTGGGCTGGGTTATATCTGGCAGCAATAAAAAATCCCTTCAACTTGCTTTAAAGGTACCTTTGAAGTGAAGTGCTGCCTTAAAATTGCTTAGCTTGCAGGCTTACATGGCACAAAACCCATGTAAGCTAACAAATTAATTTTCCCACCACTGCCTCTACGCATAAACCAAAAAAATAATTAACAGCTGACAACAAAGATTTTTTTTTATTCTTTAAAAAATGATTTGCTTTAATTGTGGATAATTATTATTCAGTGCCGTACTTCAAAGCTATGTAGAGGTTCCCACCCCTCAACCTCCCCTGCCACTATTGGCTGAAAATCTAAAATCTATAGCACAGCACAGGTATTGCAGATGGTTGATTGCTTCCCTGAGGGGAATTTGATGCAATTCTCTTGCTTACTCCTCAGGATATGTTTGAAAGAGCTTTCCCCATTTCTTGGAACAGTTCTTTTTCTAGCCCTTGGCCAATCTCATCCATGCTTTAGGCAACAAAACTCCAGCTTCTGGTCCTATGAATCAGAAAGGCTACCTTTTGTCAACCACTGCTATCAAATTCTATCAGTTCTTCTGTTGTGGCTGAACTACAACTCCCAGCAGCAGTGGTGGGTTCCTCCCGGTTCGGCCCGGTTCGGTTCCAGACAAAAGACGGAGAAGAGTATCTTGCTTTTAGACATGATAATAGCTGTCTAGAAAGGTGAGTTATGAGCTATTTTTACTATTAATTTATTACCTGTTAAAAATGCAAAGACGAGTACAAGGAGCAAATAAAAGACCTTCATGTTGGGGTTGGTTCTG
>JANHZT010007171.1:34489-49378 GCA_032468215.1 Stegonotus admiraltiensis | reverse complement strand
AGTGGGACTCGAACTTGCAGTAATTGCAAGCAGCAGATGTTAATAACAGACTACCAGTCTGTTGAGCCACCAGAGCTTTTATTTATTTATTTATTTTTGATCAGGTGAATTTCTAAATGGACTGCTGAAATTCGATGTATATAATATATTGTGAGGATTTGGAGATATATCTTCAGGTCACCAGGCTACTTAAGCATCTCTGGAGGATATATTTATAATGTGGATCCACAGCCATTTAAAATAGTACTTATCAATGATTCCGTATCAGAGAAGACTGAAGTACCAAATCGGACATCACATGTTTCAGTCCTGGGCCTGTTCCGTTTCAAAATTTTGATTCATAATTTGGACAAAAAGGCAGAGAAAACACTTTACAAATTTGTGGTTAATACAGAAATATGCAAAAACAAAAAAGCAAAACAAAAAAACACCCACCCCACCTAATATTCTAGATTAAAGGGCTCCAAACTTGGCAACTTTAAGACTTATGGACTTCAACTTCCAGAATTCCCCAGCCTGCATGATAGAAACAATATTCAAATCCATCTTGGTAAATTGAATCAATGGAGTAAAAAAAATAGCAAAATGAAATTTAAGAAAGAAAAAGATAAAATGCCTCACTTGGAAAAAAAACAAAATAAATTCTCAGATATGGGAAGATACGGAAAAATGTAACTTGATATTATAATTGATATCTTGATATTATAATTGATCAAGATAAATATGAGTCAGCAGTGTGTTCTGATTGCTGAAAAGGTAAATGCTTTCTTAGGCTACATTAATAAAAAAAAATTATCATGGAAAGTAATACTTCTATTATATTTGGCATTGTCTAACTACATCTTGTGTCCTGTAGTTCTGTTTGGGGGCCCATTTTTTAAGAAAGAATCAGAGAAACCAGAATATGTATAGGAAAAGTGACAAAGATGGTGACCCAAACTGGAAACTACTGTACATTGATAGAGAGGCTGAGAAAAACTGGCATACTTGGCCTTGATAAAAGACATATATGGCAGCTGGAATAGTACTTTTCAAGTCCTGGAATGGGTGCTTTTCAGAACAAAATCAAATCAGTTCTCCACTGCCCCCAAGTTCAAGTCACAGACTAATGGCCTTACATATCAAGAACATAGATTCAAGTTAAAGGTTAGAACAACCTTCTTAAGGGAAACTGGCTGTTTGACAGTAGAACCAATTAACGGAGACAGTGGGAAAAAATTTTCACTGGTTCTGTTGTAGCAGACTGAAAAAAAATCATCTGCCAGGGATACTTTACTTTGAATTCTGGGACTCAGAGGGTGGTTGGACTTAGTGACTCAAATGGTGCCACCCCTCTCTAGAATTGTAAGAAAGCTCTGGCTGAAATACACATATAGGACATTAATGCTACAGGAGTTCATTGGTTTAGCTGCAAATGTGTCTCTGCATTTAATGGGCAGGGTTGTTAAAATGCAAATTGCATCAGATGTTGGCACGGTAATTGCTAGGAACTCAACGAGCATGGAGAACATGTTTCCTTCCTTGCAGCAATCCTGAGGTATACCTCTCTTCCCCAAACCAGTATTTCCTTTGCAGTGTACAAGCCTCCACTAGAATCAGTAAGATAGTTCCACCTAATGCAAGGAGCATCTGCAGAGGAAAGATTTTCCTCGGGCTACATCAGGGAAGGCAAAACACATTTCTCCATCACATGCCTGCTCCGATCACAATAATTACTAATCCTTCCCCAGATGATACCATTTGCATATTTTTAAAACCTTCCACGTTAAATGACTTATTAGCAAACATAGCTAGTTTCAGAGCAGAAGGTCCAATCTTTCCTTCACCACACACATCTGGAAAAAAAACAAAAAAACAAAAATATGCCTAAATTAATGTTAATGCAGGGTCACAAATCATCTGTCTCCAGGGCAGGCTGAAAAAGCCACATTTTTAATGCTTTATTAAAAGATAGCAGGATTGAAACTATAGACACTTCGGAGGAGAATGCTGAGGCTAAAGGCAGGGCTGACCAAAGGAAAGACACTTCTTATCTAGCTTATGTACAAGATTACAAGCTAAGAATTATGATTACTTTTTTAAAAAAAAGCGTTAATTGTAATGTTTCTAAAGTTTGATAACGTTATGTTTAAAAGAAGGATTAAAATAACAGCAGTGGAAGCAACTCATGCATCAGGGGTGGGTTCTACTTACCTTTACTACCGGTTCACAACGGGATCGCGTGTGTGCATTTGCTTCACTCGTGCACGCACCTTGCTTCTGCTCATGCGCTGATCACTGATGATGACATCCAGGGTGGTGGATGGAGCCTCCAGCCAGTTTTACTACCAGTCCTTGTGAACCGGTCTGAACCGGAGGCAACCCACCACTGCCAAGCATCAGAGGTGGGTTCTACTTACTTTACTACCGGTTTGCAGTGGGGCCATGTGCGCACACATGCTTCGCTAATGCAGAAGCGTTTTGATGATATCAGGGTCGGTGGGCAGAACTTCCCACCGGTTTTACTACCGGTTCTATAGAACCGGTGCAAACCGGGGGCAACCCACCACTCCTGTGCATGTGTCCCCCTTGTAGTCTGGAGGGTATTGAAATCCCAGGTAGTCCTCAACTTCCAACCACAATTGAGCCCAACATTTATGTTTTTAAAGTGAGAAATTTGTTAAGTGAGTTTTGCCCCATTTTACGACTTTTTTCGCCCCATTTGTTAAGCAAATCACTGCAGTTCTTCAGTTAGTAACACAGTTGTTAAGTGAATCTGGTTTCCCCATGGACTTTGCTTGTCAGAAGGTCACAAAGTGGGATCACATGACTCTGGGGCACTGCAACCATCATAAAAGTGAATCAATTGTCAAGCATCCAAATGTAAATCGTGTGACTATGGGGATGTTGCAACAGTCATGTATGAAAAATGGTCATAAATCACTATTTTAGTGCCATTGTAACTTTGAACAGTCACTAAATGAACTTTGTAAGTTGAGGACCACCTGTACTGAAAGGGCCTGTCAAGTCAGATAGGCCTTAGCTGACAGAATCGAACCAAGTACATTACAGCTACCGATTTTGAGTGATGAAATGTGGAAAACAATTTTCCATACTGGATCAGCCACTGCTTGGGCCAAAAAGGATCCATCTGATACTTTGGCACATGGGCAAGGGGTAATCGGTGTGCTACAAGGCTCAATTCCCTTTGTTAGGCTATCATAACATAGAACTGGAATTCTATCATGAGGCAAATCTATTGACTCATGGTTTCCAGAAATGAATGTATGAAAACAATATTCCATAGAACAATGGCCTGTAGACAAGAGATGCTGTATATTTGGAAACATGGACTTTATTTAATGAATTGGAAGAACAAAAAGAAATAACAAAAACAAAAGATTTGAATCTGAAAAGGAAAAAAATGTTCTACAAAAGCAGCAGAAAAACAGCACACCACGAACATACTCACAGATGCAGTCAATGAAAATTTTGAGCAAAATAATGAAACAGAACCATCGTTATCAGAATATTAATATTAATTTGGTGAAAAAGTTTGGGAATGCGTGAAGGAAATTGTAAGATAAAATTGGCCTCACTTGAAATTGGGAATCTTCCTCAAACAAAATTTAAGTAAAATTTGTCATGACACAAATATGGTTACACAATCAATTATAATAAAAAATGATCAGAGAGATTAATTAGCGTACTGTCTTGCAAAGTGTACCATCTTAATTAGTATACCGTTTTGCAAAGGTAATAACGATAGAACTGGGTCATGAACTGCCAAACCATTTCAGATGCCAATTAGTCTGGAAAATAAATCACTTCTCAAAAGATATTAGCAATCAATAGAATTTAAAGCAACAAAAACAAGAAAATGAAAAATAAAAACAACTCTGAAAAAGCAATACAATTTTGATCCCAAAAAGTTTTCAGGAAAAGATGAACTGCATGAATTTGAGGTCAAACATCATACATTTTCATCTTGCAAATAATTTCATGGCAAGGAATGTGTTGGAAAATTTTGGAATTAATAATAAAATCATGAAGTTTTCGAATAAAGCAACAGAAAAGTGGAAAACAACACAAAATATCAAATGCAAAATTATTTTGAGAGATCAAAATCAGACGAGTGTCCTTTATCTAAAAAAATGCACTGGTTATAGATATTGTTCTAATCTTTGACATAACTGTACAATAGATTTTGGATTGAAAAAGTGTCAAGGCAATTAAAAAAAGAAAATGAAAAATTGAATGCTCAGAAAGAATGGTGCTAAAATCAAAGCACTGGCAAGGAAGAAATTACAAAAATGGGAGAAATCTCAGTTTTTAAAGACTTTTAGTAATTACTATTTCAAACTAAGTCTTCAAGCAATTTATCTAGATTCCTGGCAAAAGTGATATTACCCCTTCTCCAGAAGCCTGTTGCGCTTGAATGAAGGGAGGGCATATAAAAATGTGAAAAAGATATAGAAAGGTTTTCAGACTCACAATAAAGGAAATGTTCATTCTGACCAATTTTCTCCAAGGGATGAGAGTTCGACTGACTGCATCCATATCCCAAGTTCCTTTGGAAAACGACAACTAAGTTCTAGCATAAATTTTGTAGTAGTAGAGGTTTTGAACCTTGTAGCCAGTTAGGAGACTTTGAAGTATCTCAAGGCAACAGTGAAGATGAATCTCTTATTTCCTGTGATATTTTTACTAGTCTGATTTAAAAGAAAACCAACCGACATAAAATTCTTTCCACTTCTTCTCTTTTGATCCACTCTTCTGTGCCTTAATGCAGAATGTCTGTACTTGTTGCTGTCACTGAGACAAGGAAACTCAATTTTTCCCCCCCCGGTAACATCTTGTCAAGTGTTGACATTTCTTTTGCATACTGTAAGATTCCAAAGCCCATTTCCAAGCCTGTGATAAAGGTTTGTTGGTACTCGGCCATTTTTTGAAAAGACAATGAAGTCACAGCACATCTGTATTTCTCTGTCAAATGGATGTCAAGGAAATTTAGAGGAAACTGTCAAAAACAGAAGTGAGAAAGAAAGAGAGAAGGAGAAATAGAAACCTCCACGGAAATGCTATTAACTATGGAAGGCAGTTTTCAGCCTGTGCAATTTATTGCTACCTCTTTATGGACATGCAGCACAAAGGTGATTCAGAGGTTTCTTCTAGATCAGTGATGGCTAACCTTTTTGCCATTGCGTGCCAGGAGGGGGGATTTTTGCTGTCCCCAGCCTCCAGGGTCTCTCTAGGAGTCTGGGGTTGGCAAAAGCGGCCTTCCCCACATCCCCAGAGGTCCTCTGGAGATCAAAAATGGCCCATTTGACAACTTCCAGTGGGACCGGAAGAGAGGCCCTGGAGCCAGGTGAGAAAGAAAATCGGGCCTTCCCCACTCCCCCCAGGCAGGAAACAGCTTGTTTCCCTACTTCTGGTGGGCCCAGAAGACCCGAAAATCAGCTGAGCTCACCTGCCCACTGATATGGCTATGCGTGCCACCTGTGGCATGCATGTCATAGGTTCGCCATCAGGGTTCTAGATCTTCTTCAGATGTTTCTTTGTGTTCATACAGTATCTGTATGAACATTCACAAGTGCGCTAAATGTGCCATCTTCAGGAAAAGTGTGGTATGTTCCTAGCTGCTGTAAGGTAAAGGTAAAAGGTAAAGGTTCTCTCCTAACCTTATAATTAACTAATCCACAATTTAGCTCTAATCATCTAATCATCAATATAATTTCTTACCAATTTAAAATAAAAATGCATTTTAATATATATCTTTTCTCCTATTCTCTCCTAAACTATTAATTTTATTTAAGTTTCTCCCAGTTCGTATTTGTTTCTTGTTTTTCTATATAGAGCAGTGTTTTAATCCATTTTGAAACACCAATTTACCATGATTATGGAATGTAGAAACAAATCTTATTAATATTCAGAAATTCATTTCCATTCTCTTATTTACTATAAAAAACCAACATTTTAAACCACTTTCTGTAACCATTATTAATATTTAAAATTTAAAAAATTTCTTTCAAAATTGTCCCATTTTTATAGTTTGTCATAATCTTCACATTTCTTGTAATATTTCTATAATAATATTTCAATATTTTAAACCCTTTTAAAGAAGCAATTTTCTGTAATCATTAAATCTTACAGCAATTCTTATTAATAATAAAAATTCATTCATACTCTTCATGTTTCTTATAGTTTTTTAAGATCACGTTTTTCCCACCTTAAAAATCATTTCTCTTAATAACAATAATGCAAAGTAAAATCACATCTTTCCCACCTTAAAAATCACTTCTCTTAATAACAATAGTGCAAAGTAAAAAAGAAAAGAGAAAGTGAGAAGAAAAAATAAATAAAGAAAAATAAAGAAAATAAAAGATAAAGGTATGGCAAAAAGGATCAAGAACACAGATTTACAAAAGAACAAAAGAAAAGAAAAGAGAGGAATAAAAATAAAAAAGTAATAGAATAAATAAAAAAAGAAAAAAGAAAAAGTAGAAAAGAGAGGAAAGGAGGAAAGAGGAAATCTCCTCCTTAATTATTTAGACATCAATTACCTAAAAAGCAATTTACATCTATTATAACCAGGCTATAGTATTGCTACCCACTATATTCCAATTTTCCCTTTCTCCAATCAGTCCAAACCCTTTTTTTTTCCTTTTCAATTTCAATGTCAGTAAAGTTATAAAAACTAAAGAATTTAGTTCTTTTGTGTTCCCTATATGGTATCGTTGTGACTCCTTCCATTTCCACACCCTTCTCTTTTGTTGCCTCACCATTAATCAACCGTTTTAATTGTCCCATTAATTCCTTCTTTCCAAGTGTCCATAAATAATCCAGAGATGAATTAAGGTCATCTAACTTCAAACCTTTTTAATTTTCCTTCAAAATAATCCAATTGAGAAAGCAAGAGTCAAAGTTTCTCCTTTAAGTAGCAGCAGTCCACAATTTACACTTTCATTTCTTCTTAACAGGCAACCATTTTATCTTCCTCTCCCACATCCGCTTAGTCAGTTTAAATTGCTCCTTCTTGTTTCTTATTTCTTCTTTCTTTCCTTAATACCATCAATAAACAAATTAGAAATCCCCAGAGTTGGACCTCCTTGGTTGTTTTCATAATAAACCAACTTAGGTAGCAAGATACATTGTGTCTGAGTTAAACCCCAAGCAATCAACAAGTTTAAATTTTCACTTCTCCAAGGCGTGACTCCATATTAGCCAATATACAATTCTGCACTAGGTTTTCCCGATTACTTCAAAAGGTTTCTGCTTCACACCTCTTCCCTCTTTGTCTCTCCAAAAGTAATCCAGTTTCAATAGCAAAGAGTTTCAAAGTTTTACAGTTTCCAACTGACAGCTATTCCACGCCATTCAATAATAAAGATAATTTGTAAATGGGTCTCTTCCTCCTGCAAATGGCTTATCAAAATCTTCTTGCCCCCACAGTCTGTAGCCACTGTTTAAGGCTAGGGGCTCTCTTGTTAAAACCCATTTTTAAGTGCTGTTCCCGCCTAGATTAAATCACTTACCCGGCTTCCAAACAGTTTGCGCTATTTCTTCACTTCTTCCTCCTGCACATCGCTTTTTCCAGCTGTCACAGCCTCAAGGCAGCCCCCATGGCTGCCACTG
Source organism: Stegonotus admiraltiensis (assembly GCA_032468215.1). Classification (NCBI taxonomy): domain Eukaryota; kingdom Metazoa; phylum Chordata; class Lepidosauria; order Squamata; family Colubridae; genus Stegonotus; species Stegonotus admiraltiensis. Next base: position 41,764 of record JANHZT010007171.1, on the reverse strand, counting down.
AGCCGCCACCGATGTAGAGGGTAATCTTCCGGCCTCAAGGAACCTGCCCATTCCTTTCGGCTGACCGAGGGGTCCCTCTCTAACCCCCTGTCCCTTCAGGACAGGGTAGGTCCGTAGACCTGTCAGCGGCAGCATAACAGATGGGGGTTTCGCGCGGCTCCTTAGAGCCCCACTATTTCCACCATCTGGATTGCTGAGATGCCAACCGGAAGCCGACCATTGAAGCTTTTAAAGAAGAGATTGGACAGGGTCTCCTGCTTGAGCAGGGCATTGGACTAGAAGACCTCCAAAGTCCTGTGATCATTGTGAATTTTAATTGATGGGTTTTACTAGAAATGGAATAAAATCTCCTCTCACTTTCTTACGCTCAATGAACCCCTCCCTAAGTGGAAAAGTATTTTTTCCTGATTCTCCTGGTAGTTAAAGGATTTTTTTTAAAGAAAAGGATACCAACTTTGCTATGGACTATTCATTGTATTTAATGTAAGGAATTAATTATTTGCATCTTTTCTCCAATGAAAATTGTCTTCTCTGCTCCAACCACCTCAATCTGTTACTGTTTATGAAGATGGAGAATATTATGCATATCTTCTCAGCATGTTACTTTTCTATTAACTATTAAACTATTTACGGAGAAAATTCAGCCATTTATTTGTTTTCATTTCTCTCATTCATGTCCATGTTCATATTCATACCTGCTATCTTGTACATGTTTGACAAACTAATAAATACCTCTGGGGGAAAAAATATTTCCTCGTCCAGAAACTTACATTCATGCTAGAAGTGCATGCAGTATTTTATTGATATTGTAATTTTATTCTTGTTATTTTCAATGTATGTGTATGGGCTAAATAAAATGCACATATTCCTTAGCTTTACCTTGCTTCAGGCTTAACTTACTGTATTTGAAGAATGGTATGTCTTTAGGGATCTCCAAATTGGCACTTTATTGTAAATTTGAATCAGACAGAACAAGGAGAATTGTCCTAAACTCCACCTGAGCCAACAAAATTGTCCCAAGCTCCTTCTGATCTAACTAATTTGGTTCATGAAACTTTGACCAACTTCCCACTATCTGTATTGGTCACCAAAAAAGATGGCTGTGGGTTGTGATTTTTTTTAGAAGAAAATGCACTCAGATATTTTAGCCAGTGATGTGTTTAAACCACACAGAGAATTAAGTGAAGCTGAAATATCAAGGTCTTAATATTCTCTATCATGTTTCTCCAACTAACTGCTCTCTCACCCACAATTCTCAACTAATGTGGTTAAAGTTCTATATGCTTTTCTAAAGTCAGTAACTTTAAGCATTCCACCATAGACATAGTTTTTCCCACTCATTAATATTTCCAAGAATTCATGTAAAAATGATGCTATGGCCTATAAATATATAATTAAAGCTGGGATAACTGGATTCTCTATTTAGATCAATGTTAAGACAGCTTCTGAAAACTTATCCAAATTTTTAGTATTTCATAGTCTTCAAGCAGAATTCATGTTAATAACGGAGTTACACATTGGCCAATCATGGCTTGGATTACTTATGGGACTGTCTCTGTCCAAATGCATCTACCTGTTTCATTCACTTTGACCAGCAAGGAATTGTTCACATCTTATTTGCTAAAGACTGCCAGCTGGCAGGGCCCAGGTGCTTTTATTGTCATGGTGCCCTTTCTCTAAAATATTATTCCTGTGGACTGGACCCTTCCCGCTGGTCTTTTGTAACACCTTGAAGATTTGGTTCTGAGCTCATGCCTGCAGCCCTAGGTGCATGATGGAGTCCATCTCCTAGCTGTGTTGGAGACTGGATTAATACTAATACTTGCATGTTGGAAGCACTGAAGAGCTTCTCTGGTGAAAGGATTTGCTGATGACATCACCATTGCCTAGGCGATACCCTATTGAGGGTTCTTTTCACATCCCTGTGAAGTTTCCCATAAATGTGGTGCCCATTTATCCATTCACAGTCTATGACTTTTGAATCATTGAGTCAGCAGGAGCTGGAGCACGTGATGGGAACTCACCCCACCCCATGGCAGCAATGGGTCTCAAACATGAGCCTGTCAAACATTAGCTCAACATTCTAACCTCTTGGAGCCAGCACTCTTCCTGAGGACTGGATTGATAATTTTGCAATTATTTTCTCAGTTGTCGTATGTTTTATGGAGGTTTGTATATGATTTTTTAAAATCTTGTTTTTAATCTTGTTAGCCACTCAGAGTCATGTAGTCATGTATTTGAGATGGGTAGCCATATAAATCAATTAATCAATGAAATAAACAAACAAAAAAACAAACAAATAATCCCAAGTCAAGAGTAGAAGTTGTCCTTATTTTTCACTCAGCACAAAAGACACTAGAATCTTATTGACTATAGTTAGAAAGAGGGGTACAGAGAATATGATGTGCTGTCCTCTTCTTGTATCTATTACTCACACAAATATTCTCCTTTCTACAAGCCACTCCTATCCCATTCCATTTTCCATGGATTTAATTTGGAGATGAGTTCTCTTTTAAAAACTGTCCTTTAAATTCGCTCCACACACAAACACACTCATACCAAATTGTTAATTATTCCAAGTGATGACGTTTATGTGGTTACTATAGCAAATCTAAATAGAATGATTTGAATGGCATGGTGTCATGCCAGTTAGGGTGCCCGTTCCAACTTCCTGCTCTTCAAGCTTTCCCAAAGTGATATTACAGTTTTCTTGAAGTCAGAGAAAATCCCTAGTTACTTAGAACATTAGTGCATTTTTCAAATGTTTGATTATAGTTGTGCATGGGCAGAAATATGAAGAAGGGCCTCCATTACAACATAGTACATTCACCCTGACATTTAATACAAAATCAAAGTATTCCAAAAAGCTTATTTCCATGACAAAATGTACTCATCTCAGTTGCCAATCTGGCATTCTTGTGCAGAGCTTAATGTTATATCAGCTTCACAGGCTAGATAACAATACTGCTCAGAACATTTGCTTGTATAGCAAACAAGAATGGTGTAGATGGAAGATTAATGCATTGCCAAAAGTCCCTAAGATTGCTTAGTGTAAATCTGATACATTTAGAACTCCCTGGATTAATAGATTAAAGAATCACTTGTCACTTATTGACTAGACAAGTGAAGACACTAATAAATATCTGTAAGACATAATGGCTGATCCTTCACATTGGCTTGGAAAGTAATGATTGTTTTACATCTGGTTTCTTTCCTTCATAAGCAAAAAAACTGAGTAATCTATGCACAGCTTTAAATTTAACATGTGTAGGCATACAATGCAACAATAACCAAGTATGCGTAGAAGAAAGTCACTTGAAATTTAAGGTTGGTCTTAGGTATGGTCTTGCTCCAACAATAGGAAAGAATTTCTCATCTGTGACAACTGTGTTCTGACCCAGACTTCACGAGCCCCACTCAACAGCCTACTCGTGAGAAGAAACTCCTTTTTATTTAGAAAGGCAGGAATACACGGCATTCACTGACAAGTCTCCAGGTCACACATCCGTAGGTGATTCACAAGCCATAGCAGTCTCTGAGTTTCCCACAGGGAGCCTCAATTAGCACATCAATCCCAACATAGAGAGTCCTGACCAACCTGGATAGTGGCAAGGAAATCCTGACAAGGAATCCACCGGAGGGAACTCTTCTGAAGCATGAATGGATGTCTCCGACAACCACATCTCCTACACCTGTCCTCCTTATACCCCAGGCAGGGAGGGGCTTGTTAACATCTCCTTTTCCTGGATAGCTGGCCCTCAGTCCTGCATTGCTCTCCTTTACACACTTCTTTGCTCATATGCACATCTGGGACAGGGCCCAGCCAGCTGTTCCTTCCCCTCACTCAGTTCAGGCCCTGAAAACAGCTGTCCCTCTGGCTGAGCGTGAGTAGATTGGCTCAGCTCTGCATCTGGCTCTGAGACCTCCTGCTCCTCAGAGCCTTCTGCTGGCTCCAATGGTAACCCAGGCATCCCCTCCATCTCTGACTCATCTGACTCGACTGCTATCTCCACTGGCAATCGATGAACCACAACAAACTACTCCAAAGCCAATCAGCTAAAGTAGAGGTCTACCATTGATTTTTTTTTTGAGGTCTATTTTGAATTGGAATGGAAACAAAATGCTGTGGTCTACCAAAACCCATTGTAGCATGGAAATGCAACAATGGAGGCTGTTACTGTTTATAATTCTTCTGTCAAAAACTTATATAGACAAGAATCAATTTAAGAAAGCTGTCTACGCACTTCCTGTAAGTGCCATGGCGAGACAGATGCACCTTGCTGGTTTTGCTAGCTAGCAAGACAGTTTTGTGAGGGAACTTGCTGCTGGATGCTGGATCTGGGTCAGCAAATCCTCTCCAGAACAAAGGAGAGATTGTCAAGATCATCCATGTGACTCCAGACAGCTGCTCCTCATGAGCAAAGCATAGAAACTGTCAGGATTTACATGAAGTTTAAACTTGAAAACCAGCCATTATTTTCTTGACCTTTGCTCTGCTTCGCTCCACTTTGCTTTGCTACTTTAGTACTTTACTATGTACTACTTACTTCTTTCTTCCTATTGCTTAGTTTTCTTTGAGAGCTTGGCTGAGCCTTATATCTTAATCCCTTTTTTGGAATTTTTTAAAAAATATTTTTGCTTTGAAACACAGATGAGCAGAAAATTACTGTTGAAACTATTTTTGAAAAGGTGAAAGAATATTTTTTTAAAACAAATCAGTAAAAATTTATAGGAATAGCTTGTTTGATCAGGGTTAAAAGAAGAAAATAATTGTATCTGGTTGCCCTTAGTGGATTTTAGTTGACAAAAGATGATTGACATATTATTTTGATTTTGTTTTCCTTACCTAAGAAATGAGCTGTTCGATGAAGACTGATTATGTTTTATCTAGAGATGGTGATAAGCTATTAAATTGCTTTTACCTGCAATTTTTTAAAAAAGTTTTTCATTTTCTTTTTCTTTCCTTTTCTTTTTCTTTCCCTTTTTCATACCCCCTTGTTTGTATTTTTCTATTTCTATTTTTCTGTTTGTATTCACTTTTATTCTTTTCATATATAATTTTTAATAAAATCATTTGAAAAAAGTCATCTACATATAAATAAATACACATATATTGGCACAGTCCTACAAATGGTTTCATTTAAAATACTCTCAAGAAAGTTCAGTTTTTTAAAAAGACTTACACAATATACAGTAGATCACTGAATGTTATGTTCAGTGCCTTATGTTCAGCACTGCATCACAAACAACAGAGGGAATTAAATAAAAGGGGAATTATATTTTAATGAAATCTTATTTTATTATTTTGATGTGTTGTTTTGAATGATACAATATATGAATAGTTACATTAATCAAATACATGTATTTGATTAATAATATTGTAAGAGTTACCCTATGTCAGATTCTAGATTAGATTCTGGTATCCCAGTGAAATCAATAATTACAACTGTTTAATATCTCCCAGATGCAAAAATTGCAGCAATTTATTTTACAGAAATAAAAATAGTGATAATAATATAATAATTAGACCATAAAATAGATAATGAAATAGAAAATGAAATAAAGTACTATGGGACTTTAGAATTCAAACAGGCACTTGCCACATAACATCCCAGATTTAACTACTGCTAATAGGAAAAGCAAAGACGTTTGGATCATGGATCCAGCAGAATAGAAGAGAAAGAACTGGAGAAAATAACAAAATGCAAAGATCTGAAAGTAGAAATAGAACGATTGTGGCAAAAGAAAGCAAAGGTAGTACCAATAGTAACAAGGTACCTTAAATGCAATCCCAAAACAACTGGAGTACCACTTGAACACCATCGGCATTAACAAATTCACCATCAGTCAATTGCAAAAGGTATTTTTACTTGAAACAGCTTACCGGTATATCCCGGGACAATACCTCTAATACCATCAAACATCAGGTCCTATCCCAGGTCCTTGGGAAGGACTCCATAGGTCGATAAATATGCCAAATCGAGTCTGAAGATCTGGTGGATTGTGTGACCAACCATCACCATCATCATCACCATCATCATTCCTAGGGATCAATAATTTTGGGAATAGCATTTCAGTGAACATGGTTTGCTACCATTGACTGTGAATGGAACCATTTCCACTAGCAAGGAACATAATGAAACCCTGTAATACATTTTTGTATGCCAAGCTCATCACATTATTTGCAGACTTCATGTATGCCTCTCAATCACTAGGCCTGACATTCCACTAGAACTGTAATAATCCTTTCCTCTTTATGTTTTTATTGCAGCATACTCCCATGTCAGAATGTTTCATGTACAAAATGACCTCTGGGCTTTCTCTGGTAAATGCAGAGCCACCTTCTTTTTATATATTCATACTTGCCTTCTGGAGCAACAGCATGAAGCCAAACACAAGGGACAATGGTATTTCATTATCACAATATAATGAAAAGTGCTTTAAATACAATATGGTCTTTACCCAGAATGTATACAATATGCCAAGTAAGATTTCATCACTGCTTCTTCTTCCATTCTGCACTTTTATAAGGTTCCTTTAAAGAGACTGTTTCTAAGAAACAAGAGAAACCAGAATGTTGTTAAATTTCCCATATGCCCATAATTTCAAGGAGAGGATGGTGTGGCTGGAGGTATTTAAAGCATGCATGTGATCTGAAAAAGCAGAATCCTACACAAATACCACATGAATATACAGATCTGGCAGGAAGATTTGAATAGCATTACATAGGTGTGACAAATTGAAAGAAATTCAGATGGGTGAATATCTATGAAGCTGCAAATAATAATGGCAAGCATATTTAAGCTTTGCTGTCCATTAAATTTCGGGGACGGGGGAATGGGTCAAGGGATCTAGAGAGAATCCAGTGTATCTGGAATGCCAGTATCCCAATTTTTGTTTTCTTTAGGAGGCTTTCTTTTAGCCTACAGTTCTTCTTCCATGATTGTTTACAAATGGAATCGAAAGGCATGTCAGCCAACCTGAATGCTTGAGGCAAGGAAGAAAGAAAATGAGAAAATAATAACATTTATTTTTGCATTCAGCTTTTTATAAAATAAAGAGCCTTTGTGGTGCAGTGGAATAAAGTGCAGTTAAGTAGCACTTTAAGCACTTTAGTCCACTGCACTTTAAGTAGCACAAAGATGCTTTCTGTGCAATCTCAAAGTCTCCGGAGTACCATCTGAACACCATTGGCATAGAGCCTTGGTTGCGCAGCGGATTAAAGTGCTGTTAAGTAGCACCAGCTGCCTGCAATTACTGCAAGTTCAAATCTCA
>JANHZT010007171.1:0-15426 GCA_032468215.1 Stegonotus admiraltiensis | reverse complement strand
AGAATTTTTACTACCGGTTCTCCGAACTACTCAAAATTTCTGCTACCGGTTCTCCAGAACTGGTCAGAACCTGCTGATACCCACCTCTGCTCTGCATCCATAGCTATCCATAGTAACTAGCATTGCTAAATTGATAATAAGCTTACAGAAGGAACCTTACAAATGTTGGCATGGTAGAACTCATTTACATCCTGAATCCCAGAACTGTGCAATGCAATATGTTGCTGTGAAACTGGGATCTGTGATGTGTGGTCCCAAGGCTACCTGTCCCTTCCCCCACCACCACCCCATACTTTGCTTATTGAGCTAAGAGCCCATTAAAGTATTGCTGCAAAATTGTAGACCTCAGAGACCATTGAAATATTGATTTGAAAGTGTAATTTTTCATATAACAGGAAGGCGAAGTTATTAAATACAGAGGGAGTAATTACATAAACTGTATTTAACTAATTTAAGTTTAATGACATTGAAATTCAATTAAGTTTCATTTTCCTCCTGGCCCTCTGATTTCTTTATTCTGTCCTTATGCAGTATTAGGAGTGCACTACCAAGGTGGTTTTTGAACGTAACGTCAGCTCAGGAAAGGTTGCATGTTCCTGACCTAAAGAAAAGTGATAACTATTAACAAGTGTAATTGTTATTTTGGTGTTTATTTGAAGTATTGCAGTACTTTTAATTAGGAAATCATTAGTGTCTTTAATATATAATAGGAGACTTTTTCAACTATCATTTAAATCCAATAGAAAAAAAAATCTGATTCCTGGAATTATATTTGGCCTAGATATAATTGTAGAAGACATCTGGATGCTCAAATAGAATAGAAATCTCATTTTTAAATAGTTTTCTGCATGTATGTTAGTTATTATGTGTTTGTCAAGTCTGTTTTATTTTACATCTACCACACTGTTCATGCTTTTGGTGTGCTACCCTATTGGAACCTTCTACTTGTAGAAAGACAAGAAAAAACTCCTGGACATCACTAATCATCATTTGGGGGTGGGGGGGAGAGACATTGTATGCATTGTATCAACACAAGCTACAAACAAGTTGACAAAACAAGCAGGCAGCTCTGTAAATAATCCAGTGCCCTCCAATCTCTCCACTGGATAGTATTCTTTAGAGTAGGACTGCCAAGCAGAGATCAAAAGCCAACAGTTCATAGATCTCTCCTCTCCCATGGATGCTTTCCCCTAATCTAAACACATGGCTGCAATCTGCTGAGCAGCTGCACAGTTCACACAGGATGGTGTGAATACACACCTGATAAAGAAAGAAAATACAACTGACATTTTAACCGGACAGAGCCTCCTGACAGCGCAAAAGTGTCCTTTTTATTTTTGAGTTGTTGTCCACAGTTAACACCAATTGTACTGTTTTAAAAGACATCTTTGTAAAGCTTTTTGAAAACCAATCAAATGGCAACATGGCTAAAGTTCTCCTGTACAAAGCATGCCCTAGAAGCGGTTGGCAGGGAAGTTATGGGCAACTTTATCCCTACATCCCTACATCAAGAAAGAGAGTGGCGACCAAAAAGAAACTCAATGTGAGAAACAGGTGCGCAGTGGTCATGTAACTAAGGGGGAAAGGCATTTAAACCACACATCCTACTTACAGCCTAAACAAACCATCCTACAAATTTTAAACAGCAGAGGACAATAGGGATGAAAAAGCAGTTACTTTTAGGCAGGGGTGAAATCTACTTACCTTTCCTACTGGTTCGGAAGTGCACGCGTCTCGTGTGCGCTTGGACCCTCTGCGCATGCACAAAGCCTTCTGTGCATGCACAGAGGGTCAAAAAAAGGTTACTTCCTGGTTAAAACCAGGAAGTAACAATGTCCGGGCAGGTGGCTGGAGCCTCGTGCTGCCACCGCTACCGGTTCTCCGAACCACACACACCATCACTACCATTTCAGACAAACCGGTCTGAACCGGTAGCATTTCACCCCTGCTTTTAGGCCAATTACTTTACTACCCTATGAAAAGCAGCTGAATGTTTTACAGAAAGCCAAATGACTTCCACCCAGCAGAGAAACTGAGCTAATTTTATTTATGCATTCAGGCAATTCACAGTCACCAGATTGCCAAATTGCAGGCACCTGCAGTCAGCAGAAGTAGCATGCAGTACTGCATTCTAACCACTCTGCCACTGAGGTTCAAGATAACCTCAAGAACATTCTACTCGCTCTGCCCACAAGAGAAGACTTCCAAAGGCAAACCATCTGAGCTATCTACAGTTAGATAGTGCACAGATGACCATCTGGAAGGAAACCTGATTAATTTTTTCAGAGCCTTGTCAGACTTGGAACAAGCTAACATAATTCAATGAATGGATGATTTGAGAGAAACTTTAGTTGCAAAACCTAAAGTAGCCAAGCTGCTAATCTATTTGGTTTTATCAATTACTCAAGGCAAGTGCAATAACTTGGAGAGGACCTTTGGCTTTCCCCACAGGAAGGTTTTTTTAATGGAAAAGTAATGGTGATGAAGCCGGATTGGTGGATTTATGATAAAATAATATCTTTTAACTTTGGTGATCCTATCCTCAAAGTCTAACGAGAAGCTAGAATCAGAAGGACATGTCTGCCATTGGTTTACATATCTACAAATGAAAGAAAGATTTAAATTAGGCAAAAAAAGTTATGGGTTTGACTTTGCTAAAAATGAATTGGAAATCTTACTGTGTGGTAGTGGTGAACATATTATTGCTAAGGTCTGGAAAACATTATTGAATTTAAATTTGGAAAGTGATCATGTAAAGCATTGTATGATTCAGTGGGCAAGGAATTTTGGACATAAGGTAATGCTTGGGAGAACATGTGGAGGAAAGGTTTAAAATTTACATTAAATTACAATTTAAAAGAAAATTTCTATAAGATGATGTATTGTTGATATTTAACTCCAGACAAGTTATCAAGGATGTATAAAGGCATTTGAAATGAATGTTGGAAATGTAAATGTAAAAAGGGGACCTTTTATCATTTGTAGTGGACACGTGTCAAAGCAAAGTAATATTGGAGTAGGATTCACATTCTAATCAGTAAATTCTTAAAGTGAATATAAAGATAAAACCAAAAACTTTTCTTTGGGGCTTAATGGAAAAAAGAGTTGAGGAAAAAATTTAGAATGTTGATGCTATACAGTAGTGGCCAAAATTGTGGAAACCTTTTGGAAAAAATATATTTTCTAAAACTAGCTAATAACACCAATTTTTTTTTTGGAGTAGTACCATAAAAATTATATATCAATGGAAAGATAATTGAATCAAGAATGTAATCCAATAACTTTTATGGAGGATTTGCTATTAGAATAGCAGTTACAGTATAAAGAAGAAAAATGAAACACATAGAAAAAATGAGATATACAAAAATTACGTCAGTTAATACTTAGTTGAGTAACCTTTAGCATGAATTACAGCCTTACAATGTCTTTCCATGGAGTGAACCAAGTCTTTTAGTTCTGCAGCTGTTATAATGTGAAACCAAGATTGATTGAATGATTGCTTCTATTAACTGGGTTTTCTTACTGGGTCACTTCTGCCTAACAAGTTTTTTTAGTTGGCTCAATAGATTTTCAATTGGGTTAAGGTCTGGGCCAGGGGTGGGTTCTACTTACCTTTACTACTGGTTTGCATCGGGAGCATGCACAAATCATCAATTATGATGTCCGGGTGAGTGGGTGGAGCCTCATGCCACTTTTACTACTGGTTCACAATAACTGGACAGAACTAGGAGCAACCCACCACAGGTCTGGGCTATTCCCAGGCCATTCCAGCAGTGGAATATGATTATCTTGGAACGCCAAAACAAAGTGGTGTTATTAGCCATCAAACCTCAAAAATAATTTTTCCAAAAGGTTTCCACAATGTTGGCCACTATTCTACATGTTAATGGCAGCAAGACTACTTTATGCACAAAAGCGGAAGGACATTTTGACCCTGCAAAAGTTGATGGCTAAATTGACTGTTTTGATCAAGGGGAAAAACACAAATACTTTTGTTTCTACCTGGAAACCACTTCTGGACTCCATGCTTAAGATAGAAAAAAAATGAAACTTTATTTTGGGTTTTACCCATTAGATAGATATGTTGTTATAGAAATGGCTAGTTTAAATTATTATGTAAAAGTAAAAAGTTGTGGTTTGATGTGTCTACCCTATTCTACTGCACCAAAGGGAATCGGAAGTCAGTGCCTTTTCTTTCTTTTTTATCCCTTGTCCATACTTTTCCTTTCCCTTTTCCCTTCTCTATTTTTCCTACTATTTGCTTTTGGAATTTTTTTTTTTGTATATTATATTATAAACCAATAAAATTATTTAAAAAGAAAGAGGGGGTGGACTAGTTGGCCTCCTGGCCTCCTCCTCTGATTTGTGGAACCTAGAAAAGTTGAACATCAAGACTGAGACCCTAGAACAGATCCAGATTCCTTCACCCTTGTGTTAAAATAGCACAACATTCATAAATTTCAGAGGATTAAAAAAAATGGATGTTGTTTATAGTTAAGAGGAAGGTTGTGACTGCCTAAAATCATGGGAAGCACAACTAGAATTAAGTGGTGGACCGCACCAGGAACATCAATGGATATTTGCAACTCAACACACCCAATAAATGAATATTATCCAGCTTTCCAGACAAATCTCTGCTTTAGGAATCCCAGAAAAGTAGGACAAAAGTAGCCCCTAAAGCAGAAAGACCATCATCACCCAGGACTGGGCCCAGCTCCTCTGGCCAATGATATAGACTTGAAACAACAATTTGCCAATGTTCACTATTCCATGTGCAAACAATTAGAAAACTACCTGACTCCATAGAGTAGCAAAAGAGCAGCAAAGGTATGCCAAATTACAACCGGTGAACCTTCCCACGTCCTGAAGGAATTTTGGACTGCATCTCACCTGTAGAAGACTGCATGAGTCATATTATCAAACCACAGACTTCAATACATTGTGAGTTACCCCTTCTGGTAATAAACAAATTCTATTCAGCTACCAATAAGGAAATGTAACTGGAGGGAAGAACATAGTGTCAAATGGAGATCTGATGGAATTCCTCTCCAAGTTCAACATCATAGTACTCCAAGAGACATGGTTAACAACCAGTGATGAAAATGTTCACCTACCAGGCTTCAAATCATGGTGTCGTGCAGAAATTCAAGACAGAAGGGTAGCTTCTGGGGAAATATGTGCACCTGCAAAGGCAGAATTGGGCTGCCCACAGTAGGAACTGACCCTCAGAGAAGACCCCTTCTGTCTTATAGATATTCAATATAAGTATAAATCATCTGAAGTTGTGTGGCTAACTGTACATCTACTGTGTTTCCCCCAAAATAAGCCCTGCCCCAAAAATAAGCCCTGCCCCAAAATATTTAAATGCATATGCAGCCGGTCCCCACCATTTCCTCCAGTTAGGGTTAGGGAGACAGAGCTAGAAAGCAGGTGAGACAGCAAGAGGATCCCCGTCTTGTTCCACGCACCCCAAAATAATAAGACCTGCCCGAAAATAAGGCCAAGCCTTTATTTGGGGGTTCAAAAAATATAAGACAGGGTCTTATTTTCGGGGAAACACAGTACTTTCCTATTCCTTTCCCCACTTCTCCCCTGACATCTGAGTGCAATTAGAAAAGGTAGTCTTAGAGATAAATATAAAACTTCCCAAAGCTATGTGATCCTATTGGAGGACTTTTATGCTAGTATGGAAACTTCTTTGCATGATTATTATGCCCATACCTAAGGATTATTTATTAAATGGCCCACTCTGGCAAACAAGAGACTTTTAAATGAACATGGTGGTCTCTAAATTAATCTCCTTTACCTATACCTGAAATCTTCATATCCTAGGAGGCAAAGGCAGCTGCTTCATATATCACTTTATATGAAGTGATCTATGGGAATGCTAGATTAATGTTAATGCTAGTTTTAATGTTAAATGCTAATGTTTAGAATAAAGTCTCCTGAATTACATATGTAAAGAGGGGACAACAGACAAAATCATCTTATTTTCAGACATCGAAGTTTACATGACGGAGGTTGATGGTGACCATCAACCAACTGTAGTTAACTATTATGGCAATTCTGATTTAAGGCCACCCTGTACCATACAATAAGAGACTACTTGCTAATTTTGAAGTGAGGGCAAGGTAGGAGGCTCAAATGGTTTAAATGGTGATGATTGAGCAGTTGCCAGCTTCGTGAACTCTGAAAGAGCCTAGTCTTTGGTGAAAATACTCCAAACCCAAATGGAAATTTTACCAGGTATACCATCTGTGTTACATGTTTAAAACAAAAAAATAGAAAAATTGCCAATTAAAAATGGACAGCCCATAATATCAATTGGTTCAACCTAGATCGCTCCCAAGAAAGATCCTAAAAGCAGCTACCATTTGGTTAAAAGAAACCCCCACACCAAACAACCACATCAAGACATTAAACTTAAATGCAACTACAATAGCCACAGAGAAGGCTCAATGCACAGCTGTAGTTTGGTCTGAGCAAGAAAATCAGGAAAAGGATCCAGCTTAGTCACATTTTGGAATATACTTTCTAGCATGCTGAAGGAGTGTAAGCTTCTATTTGATATCCCCATCTTAGCTATGTTTTAATACTAACTTATTTACCAACTCCGAAGAGGATCATCTAGAAATGATGACTACTGAGTTTTTGACCCTTAATAATCTCCCTCCTTGGTCCCCAGTGTCAGTGACATAAATTAAACACATTATTCAGTCACTGTAACCCAGCAAGGCTCCTAGTGAAGCCTTCCTAGCCTCAGAACTTTTCAGGATATATATATATATAATATGGCCAGCTTTGTCTATGTACATAAAAAGTCATGATAAAGTGGAGCCCACCATTCTATTCCCATACACGTGTGTGTGTTTGTGTGTGTGTGTATGTATGTATGCATGCATGTATACACACACACATACACAAGTGTGTGTGTGTGCATGTGTGTATGGGAACTACACAGATATCTCCTGTAAATTTGTGTAGTTCCCATACACAAAGAAAGAAGACAAGGAAGACTCCCAAAATTACAGAACTCATAAGTTTTATTTATGGTTGTAAGCCACTCAGAGTTACTTCGAGATAAGATGCACGGTCAATAAATTTTACAAATAAATAAAAAACAGATATTAATTAAACTTTATGCTAACTCCAGAATTTCTAAATTCTATGGATGTTCCCATGCCAAAAATCCTTAACAGACACATCAGCATCCTTTTGTATTCAGATTATATGGTCCTGGTAATCTCAAATAGGCCTGAGAAGACAGATGAAGAAATGTGGTACCTAACGCACTACTAACTTTTTGAACATTAATAAGACTAAATCCAAACTGGTAGTTGTTGGAAAACAACAGGCCAAATACAATTTGGTATTTGGATGGGGAGCCTATAAAACAAATAGATTCTTTTTCATATTTAGGGGTAGTTTTATAGATTTAGGAGTAGTCTTGAGCCAACAACTTTAGATGAAGTTCTATAAGGGCAACAGCCATCTCTAAAATGCTAACTATATTACTTGGTTATAACCACTCAAGCACTCTGTCCCTGTTTTAAAAGTCCACAAGGCAAAAACGGTACCAATGCTAAAATGTGACACAGATCAGTTGGTCTTATCAAACACCTCCTTACTTGAACAATGTAATAGGCATTTAAACTATTTTAGGAACCAACAGGAATGCACCTGCAGCAGAGTTGAAACAGGCACCCATTAGGTTAATATTCCAATAGTACTCATATTTTTAAATTACTAGTGGAGGATCCTCTTAATGGAACCCAATAGATTATCAAAAATGTGTCTGGAAGAATAGATGGACCATATGGATTTACCGTATGGAATACTCAACTTCTCCAAATCATCTCACATCATAGCTTCTCAGCACAAAATCTTTCCTAAATTAGATATCAGGCCAAATAAATTGAATATGAACAATATGAACAAAGAATTTTGGATGTTAACACTCAAAATCTATACATTCTTACCTAAAGATAGTTGCTAATATTTTGTTTCCTTTTTGTCTTGTATCTCTCTTGATCTACTCTGAGGTTTTCTTTAGCCTCCTATTCTCCTCGTGTCCCATGTCTTTCCTTAAGGATCCATCTCTCTTGACCAACTAAGGATAGGCAACATTCTGAGTGATTATTTTGATGACCTCATAATCACAGACATAAAAACATCCAGCTCATAATATTGTCATTGCTGGTAGGGACTATCTATGAAAGGTTAAAAACACACTGCCATTGCAATTATAATATCAGAAAGTTTAAAGTTGCATTGGAAAAAATAACCCAGTTTATAAATAAATTGGATATACTGCTTTTGTTCAAGCAGTATCTTACTCATTAATGTATATATTTACAGTACATAGGAGTTGTTTTCCCTTAATGTTCCTACTTCAGAAATCTATTTTTCCAAGGTACAATTAACTAAAAGAATGGCACATGGACTAAAATTGAACAGGGAGCCTTCTCTGTGGCAGCAGCTACCCTCTGGAACAAGTTCCCCCTGGAGATACGCAGGATCCCGGACCTCCGTGCGTTCCACCGGGCCCTGAAAACCCATTTGTTTCATCAGGCTGGGCTGTCCTAACCCCCTCTAATGTGTAAATTTGATTGTTTTAATTGGAATTTTAATTGGTATTGTTTATCGGGGTTTTTAAAGTTTATCGCCAAATTATTTAATTTTTTAAATTGTTTTTAATATTTGTTATTTGTGTGTTTTTTAGTTGGCTGTTCACTGCCCTGAGTCCTATGGGAGAAGGGCGGTATAGAAATTAAATTAAATAAATAACATCTTAAAGAAAAGGGGTTTTTAATTATTATTTTACAAGAAAAGTACATTGCAATTAATTTGTTGCTCTGTCTAATTTATAAATTGCCATTATTATCATTTAACCAAAGTTTAAAATCTTAAGCTTCATTTTAATTGGAAAGTTAAATGCCTTTAACTGATTTGTATTAAATTACTAAATCTTAAAAATTTCAACCGTCGCTTGATCATAACCATCATTTTTTCTAGCCTTTATTAACATAATACCAATGTGTACATTTATTTTTTCCTATTGCATCTAACCACTAAGCTTCTATGCACTAATGATATTCAAACATGAAAAAATATTGATTTTAACCTCTGTTCTAATTGACATCCTTAGGTTTTTAAATCACTCTGAAAGCATGGATTAGGTGGGTTTGAATAAATTAATAAAAGTTGCTAATTTAAGATAAATTATTTTAGGCTATCACAAAAAGGGAGCTATGCTGGAACTGCACAACAGTTAGTGACGTGCAGTTCCCTCTAAACCCAGACATGCAGGTGTTATATTATTGCATTTTTTAAAAAAAATTGAGTCCTTGGTGCTCCCCCAGCTTGAATACTTGTTTGCAGCTCTTTCATTACTTGATAAGGTAATATCATCAGTACTAGTGAGTGTGGGGTTTGCTCCCTGTTTATATATGGTAGCTTGCCCTGCCAGTATTGGTGGGATATGATTCTCCAAATAACAGATTGCACCATTTTATAATATAGGATATTCCTAATGATTTTTTTTCACATCCCTAACATGTGTTGTAGATCTAAATTCAGATGCAGGGTAAGTCCAAACTCAGTACCCACCTAAGGTAGGCAAGGCACTTAAAGATCTGTTGGCACAATTCACCAAATATCTTCATGAGAAGCATTCATTCCTCTATTTATAGAGATTTATTATTCTAGAAATATTCAGCCTCACTGATCACTCTGCAAACAATCTGACATAAATCAAGGATTTTCAAAGTAAACAATATCCGAAATAGGCAATTTGATGTAATGGGATTGCCTCTTCTGGAAAACAAGCTAAGTCACACTTAAAATGGCAAGGGAAAATACATGCAGCTAAATCAAGATAATTTAGGCCCTCCAACAAGATTGGACCATAATCCTGACAGTGATGTATGGCCCTTGTGGCCTCACTGCTCTTAAACTAATCCTTCTTTTTCTCAATCTCTTTTAATTTCTATGGATTCCAGTCAGTAGCTTACAAACTGCATCTTCAAATGAGCATAAAAGATGATCTCACACATTTCCTTCTGGTTAATAACTTGTCTCCCATTTTGTTTGGTTAAAATAAATTATTTATAGAATATTAATGCACACTCTCTGTCTCATTTCACATATCTTTATCAACTTGTCCTTGAAATAAGAATTTAAATAGTAGGTTGATGTTTGTGTTCTTTAAAGCTGAATTCACAAGCTTGGGGTATAATCATTTAAGTCATTTCAATGTTGCTTTGCACTATTTGATTTGGTCCTTGGTTTCTGATATGGAGAATGGGGTACAAGAAAAGAAAATAATAGTCATTGTACATTGAATATTTTGAAGAGATATTATAGCTCTGTTTAATTAATTAATTAATTAATTAATTAATCTTATCTAATTTTTATGCCGCCCTTCTCCTGAAGGACTCAGGGTGGTGCACAGCCGAGAATAAAACAGACAAGTGTATAAAATTTAAAAACAATTTAAAAAACATATTAAATAATTTGGCCCAGACATCATTAAAAAACAGGCAACCCAATTAAAATTAATGTTTAGGCCAGCCCAGCTTGTTGGAACAGCAGCCTCTTGAGGGCACGGCGAACGGTGCATAGGTCAGGGATCCTCTGTATCTCTGGGGGTAATTCATTCCAGAGGGTAGGTGCCCCCACAGAGAAGGCTCTCCCCCTGGGGGTCACCAGTCGACATTGTTTGACCGACGGCACACCGAGGAGCCCCTCTCTGTGGGAGGCTATCGGTAGCAGAAGGCAATCTCGTAAGTACCCAGGTCCTAAGCCATGGAGCTCTCTAAAGATGGTAACCAACACCTTGAATCACACCCAGAAGACCACCGGAAGCCAGTGCAGCTCTCGCAGGAGAGGTGTTACATGGGAATGCCATGTCGCTCCCATAATCACCCGTGTGGCCGCGTTCTGGACCAGTTGGAGCCTCTGAGTGCTCTTCAAGGGGAGCCCCATGTAGAGAGCATTACAGTAGTCCAGATGGGAAGTGATGAGGGCATGAGTGACCATGCGCAAGGAGTCCCAATCCAGAAAGGGACACAGCTGGTGAATCAGGCGAACCTGATAAAAAGCCACCCTGGCCACAGGCGTCACATGATGTTCTAGAGACAGCCGTGCATCCAGGAGGACACCCAGTTGTGAGCCCTCTCTGTGGGGGCCAAAATCTCACCCCCAATAGTCAGTGATGGAACCAGCTGGCTATAACGGGACGCCGGAAACCACAGCCACTCGGTCTCGGAGGGGTTGAGTCTGAGCCTGTTTCTTCCCATCCAGATCCGCACGGCCTCCAGGCACCAGGCCATCACTTCAAAGGCATCATTGGGGTGGTCCAGGGTAGAGATGTACAGCTGAGTATCATCAGCGTACTGATGGAACTTCACTCCAAAACCATGGATGATCTCACCTAGCTGCTTCACATAAATGTTGAACAGAGGGGGTGAGAGAACCGACCCTCGCGGCACCCCACAAACAAGGTGCCTCGAGATCGACCTCTGCCCCCCCACCAACAAAAACTGTGCACGGTCAGAGAGGAAGGAGGAGAACCACTGCAACATGGTGCCCCCCACTCCTAACCTCTCCAACCAGCACAGCATGATACCATGGTCGATGGTATCAAAAGCCACTGAGAGGTCTAATAGGACCAGGACAGAGGAACAACCCCTGTCCCGAGCCCTCCAGAGTTTATCAACCAATGTGACCAATGCTGTTTCTGTGCTGTACCCAGGCCTGAAGCCCGACTGGCACGGATCTAGATAGATAGCTTCATCCAGGTACTGGGGAAGTTGTTGCGCCACCACACTCTCAACAACCTTCACCACAAAGCGAAGGTTGGAGACTGGACGATAGTTCGCTAACACAGCCAGGTCCAGGGAAGGCTTCTTGAGGAGGGGCCTCACCTGCACAAAATCCTCAGCCCGGCCTTGCAAGGGGTCCTCCTGAGTTCCCAGATGAAGAAGGGAGCGGGTCACCCTAAACAGGGCAGCTGGGCGGTTATCTACTGACGCGATAAGAGCGGAAAAATAGTTACATTTTGCCACTTTTATTGCCACTAGGTAGGTCTTAATATGAGACCTCACCAGTGTTCGGTCAGATTCAGAATGGCTGGCACTCCAAGCACTCTCCAGGTGTCTTTTCCAGCGTTTCATCTCCCTCAGCTCCTCAGAAAACCAGGGAGCCAGTTGGGATCAGCACCTGGTCAGAGGCCACAAAGGCACGACGTGGTCCAAAGCTCCAGAGGCCACCCTATCCCAGGCGGCCACCAGTTCTTCAGTCGAGTAGTGAGTCAGAGCCTCAGGGAATGGCCCAAGCTCCATCTGGAACCTGTCTGGATCCATCAGGCACCTGGGATGGAATCATCTAGTCAGTTCCGTCTCCCTGCGGCATGGGGTAGTGGCTCACAAGTCTAGTCAAAGAAGTGAATGATCTGACCATGATAAGGGCTCGATGACTAAATCCCCTATTTCTAGATCATTCAGCCACTGATCAGAGACAAAAAACAAGTCCAGAGTGTGTCCCCACATGTGAGTAGGGCCTTGAACTAACTGGGACAGGTCCATGGCCATCATGGAAGCCATGAACTCCCGAACTGCCTCTGACGTTTCACTGACAGATGGCAGGTTGAAATCCCCATGACCATAAGCCTGGGGGTATCAACCACCACTCCAGCTATTACGTTGAGCAGTTCGGGCACGGCCGCTGCCACACGGCAGGGAGCCAGGTATGCAATCAGCAAGCCCATCTGCATCCCACGACCCCACTTCACAAGGAGGGACTCACATCCGGCTA
Source organism: Stegonotus admiraltiensis (assembly GCA_032468215.1). Lineage (NCBI taxonomy): Eukaryota > Metazoa > Chordata > Lepidosauria > Squamata > Colubridae > Stegonotus > Stegonotus admiraltiensis. The sequence goes on along the minus strand of JANHZT010007171.1, from coordinate 2,610 downwards.
TCTGAGGTAGAGTGGTCTCCCTTGGACAAAGACCTTCCTTTATCACAGCCGCCGCCACCCCCTGCCCCTACCCTGAGCCCTCGGTTGATGGAATGCGCGGAAGCCTGGTGGGCACGTGTCAATGAGGGGAACCCCCCCTCCCGGCCCAACCAGGTCTCTGTAGTACCCGCTGTGTCTGGGGCAGTATCTGGGGCAGAGAGAAAATTGAACCTTTACTGGATAGGTTGTTTGAGGTGCTGTTTGCAATTCACTTTGTGGTTTGTTTTGTTTTTCTTAATTTGTAAGCCATCCAGAGTTGTTGGGAGTTGGAGGGATGGCTTTACTGTTTACTTTATCTACTTTAAATTTGCTGAAGACATTTTAGGAACTCTTATGCTGCTTGTGCATCTTTCCAAAAAGGTTGAAAACATTTTTGTACCAATTTAAAATCAACACTGTGAGCAAAAGGATTTTTTTTCCCACTGGGAGAAAAGTTGAATACCTTCTAAACTATAAATTATACAGCTAGATTATATATATTTTTCCTAATTTGTGTGTGTATTTGCCAAGTGTCAGGGCAATAATCAGGTGCCCAGACATTTTTTCTTTTCTTTTTTGAATTCAGAGACAATAAACACACCAGTAAATAGAGGGATTTTAAGCTTTATTATTTGCTCAAGTAAACATTTAAACATACAACAGAAAAAAACATTCATACTAAGCAAGATGATGCTCTAAACTGCCAGGAGTTACTCAATAATGGCAGCAGGGATACTCTATCTGCAGCCAAATTCTACCTAATAGTAGTTTCTGTTGCAGAAGTCCCTCCCTAATAACAACCCTGCAGTTTTTATCAAAACCTGGCACCATGATTTCATGGCCCTGCTATGATCAGGAGACCGCAAGACCTGATCTTAACTGACTGGCATATGACTCTGGGATGAGAATCCAAAGTCTGAGAGGTGGCTTCCTAGCCTCGGGCCTTGGCATGCATGTTTTCCAATGAAACAGACCGAGATAGGGAGATCATTTTATTATGATTCATTCAGAGCATTCTGACTAAAAAAGATTCCTATCATTCCAAGAGGGAACCTTGACCCTCAGTTTTCAGTCCCTCTTATTGTTAACACATCAAAGAAAATGCAAGAGAAAAATTGATTGGACAGGACAAAAGTAACCCTTCCTTTGCATTGTAAATCAGCTATATATGGAGTTAAACAGCAGTTAAACTTTTTTTATTTTTTTATTTATTTTGTCAAACATGTATTAGATAATATATATAAGTATTAATATGATTTGAATACATGAAATGAATACAAATAAAGGGAACATTAGGACAGGGACGGCATGCTGGTGCGCTTATGCACGTCCCTTACAGACCTCTTAGGAATGGGGTGAGGTCAACAGTGGACAGTCTTAGGTTAAAGTTTTGGGGGTTTGGGAATGAAACCGCAGAGTCAGGTAATGCATTCCAGGCATTGACCACTCTGTTGCTGAAGTCGTATTTTCTGCAATCGAGTTTGGAGTGGTTCACTTTAAGTTTGTATCTATTGTGTGCTCGTGTATTGTTGTGGTTGAAGCTGAAGTAGTCATTGACAGGTAGGACATTGTAGCAGATAATTTTATGAGCTACGCTTAGGTCATACCGAAGTTGGAGTAGTTCTAAGTTGTCTATGCCCAGAATTTCAAGTCTGGTGGCATAAGGTATTCTGTTGCATTACATATTACATGTGACAAAACATATGTCCATTTAAATGAGGTACGATGAAAGCAGGGGTGTTAAATTTAAGATGTTAATGAGGGGGAAAAGTTATAAGTTTTTGGAGTTCACGGACAGACAAATGAGATACCAATTAGCACTAACAACTTTCTCTTATCAGAAGCCCAAATCCAAACCTCCCATAGTATCCTGACCTAAAGACAGTTTTTTATATTGAAGTTTAGGAATGCTAGAAGTTATTAATCAAACATCATTTAAAGGGATGAAGAGAGAAAAATGAGTCAAATTAAAATATAAAATAACCATATTAGTTAGCAAATACAATACTACAAACGTCATCCTATGTGATTCCACAGTGGGAGAAGTTTTGAAATTGTTCAGTAAAAAGGGGTTTTTAAAAAATGAGGCTAGCTCAGAATGAACTCTAAACTTCTAGATCTTTCTTAAAATGAAGGAGAAATCAAAATATGTTGCCAACTGCTTGAATTAATGATGGTATTATTGTCATTGCCACTACAATAGCTTAGAGATAAGATAACATTAAGCTTTTCTCTATATATTCTCTAATGTACATATTCATTAGGTAAGTGTATCCTATTTGATCAGATCAATAACAAAGAGTAGTGCATGCAGTGTGATGAGATGTGGGATTCAGTCTGTTCGGGCTGGTTCGGGTGAACCGGTAATTAAACTGCTTGCTGTCCCCTCTGTTAAGGATATTGTTGTGTTTACAACCAGCAGAGCATAGAACACATGGAAATGGTGCTGAGAGCAATGATGAATAAAATGCATACAAACTGATTTATCAAAGTGTTTTACTTTGTAGTGAAAAAGAATCTCATAGTCTTTAATCAATCCAAGTCTTAGCCAATCATAATCAGTCCAGAGATACAAAAGTTCTTCTTACCGGT